>PVJS01011481.1:0-32366 GCA_004027185.1 Glis glis | reverse complement strand
TTCAATCCTCAGTACCGCCAATCAAAAAGAAAAAGCAGCAGCAACTAAGAGGAGCTAAGAAGCTGTAAGGGAAGGAGTACAAGGGAAGGGAAAGGGCAAGGAAGAAGTGAATCTATGGAATTACAATCATAAACAATGTGTACATATGAGATTATACCAACATCATCCTCAGCACTACATGTGGGGGGGGCGGGGGGAGAGACACCAAGAGCTGTGTCCATGTATGTTAACACCAAACTGATACTCATTGTGATGTGAGACTACAATGCACCAATAAAAACATATAAAAGAAATAAATCATCCTAGAAAGTACGAAAAAAAAAAAGACATCATTTACTGGCATCCAGTTGTAGAAGATAAAGATGTAACTCTTAAAAAAAAAAAAAGAAGCTGTAGACAGATATGATTAGGAAATCATCTGTGATGCTTTAGGCACCCTGGCTGGGCACCACTACCTTCAGGAAAACTGGACAACCACTAATCATCCTAAGGATATATAAACTCAGGAAATTAACTTCCCTGAATTACTACTACATAAATAGTCTTCTACAAACAATGAAATATATAAAAAACAGGAATATCCATCCTATGGGCTACAATTAAAACTACCAAAGCCCTAAAAGGACACATTATCTTCTGACCTCCAAAACTAAGCTGTAAAAATACAATATGGTCCCTAAAATCATTAGAATTCAAAAGTTTCAATGTAGAGATATCCTGTTAAGACATAAAAAGAACACAAATTTTGTTTTTTAATTCCTGTAATGAGAAGGATCATTGTTCCTTATGTGGCACTTAGTTCAACTTTCTCAATGGGCAAAAAGGAGACATCAGTTCTTATCAATGCTGAGCCCCATTCCTGCTGCTGAAAAAACAAAATAAACAGCTCAGTTCCAAAGCTGAATAAACTATCTTCTTGAAATTATATAAATTCTCAGCCAGAGGTAGTGGCACTGCCTATAATCCCATACTTGGGGAAGGCTGAGGATCTCGAACGGTCAAAAAGTTTAGGCCAGCACACACTAATTTAGCAAGACCCTGCTTCAAAAAAAGTAACAATAATAATAGGGCTGAGGGTGTAGCTCAGCCCTTATTACTACTGTCCTACCCAGAGGTAGAACACCCCTGCATTCAGTCCCCAGTACCACCAAAACAAGTAAGCAAAAAAATGGTTAATCACTCACTGTACAATTTGGAGTGTACATTTTTATAAAATAAGGACTCTTTATTTTAAAATAGAGCGTGTTCAATGCTCTTTTATGAGAGTATTATGTATTAATAAATACTATATAAGTCAATATATAATTTACACACATGTAAGTAAAAGTTTAGTCAAAATTACTAGAAAAGACCAAGACATAAAAATTCTCACATTTTCAGCGACATGTGTTATTTTATCCATTATCCTCTTTCTTAAAATATATATAGCACCCCTTTTCAAGCACTAAAGATAATATCAGTCCTTAACAATGTAATGGAAGGGGGGAAAAATCACCCAAGTAGATAATTATAATCGGTGGCAAATGTTTAAAAGTCCCAACTCTCACACATCTTCTTTTTTGGGGGGGATTGAACTCGGGCATTCTACCTCTGAGCTACACCCCAAGCCCTACCCTAGGGTTGCTGAGATACTCACTAAATTGCTGAGGCTGGTCTCAAACCTGTGATCCTCCTTGTCTCAGTCTCCCAAGTACTGGGATTACCAGCGTGCATCACCACACCTAGCTAGTTATACATCTTCATAAGGACTCCATGTTTTGCTAGTTTCAGCAAAATTTATCATGTTTATCAATTTTTTTTTTTTTTGCAATACTGGGGATTGAACCCAGGGGCATTCTACCTCTGAGCTACACCCCCAGCCCTATCCCTATTTTTTATTCTTTATATTTGAAACAGGGTCTCACTAAGTTGCGGAGAGCCTCACTAAGTAGCTGAGGCTGGTCACAAACCCGGATCCTCCAGTCTCAGCCTCCTAAGTACTAGGATTACAAGCATGTGCCACCACCCCCAGCTCTATTTAAAATGTTTAAAAACTTGATCAACAGGTGAAATTCACTGATATCATCTTAATGTATGCTTGTAGTTTAATATTAAGTAATGGTCAAGAGAATGGCTTACAGAGCTAGATCTGTCCTGGGATTACAGGCATGTGCCATGCCATCACGCCTGGCGTGAGAGTACTTTTTGAGGACTGTTGACAAATAACTTGTAAATAAGAAAAAAAGCTACAGGAAGCCTGTTTTTCTGCTTTGTGGGACCACATACACAGAGGTATCCAGTATGCAGAGAAAAAAAAGAAATAATATACAGAACAGTTTCCACTGGCTCCCTATTTCCCATTCTGTTCTCAACTGCAGGATACATCCATCCCTATATACCAGGATTCATGAAATGCTTTCCAATAAAGCATCTTTTTAAAGATGCTTTTTCACCAAGCTCTCAATTATTTTAAGGTATTTGAAAGTCAGGGTTCTACACCAAAGAACATGTCTAAAGACCAAAAACATACTCTAAAAATGTTTGAGAACATTTTAAATGTATATATTAGATACCAAACAAGCAAAGTCAGCTAATAATCTTTGATAAAGTACACAAACACACGTAGGTTTTTTTGTTTGAGAAAATTCAGTAAATGCTTAATACCATAATATTCCATTTCTATTACATTCTAAGATATGTTTTCCTGTTGGTTTTATGTATTATCCTGGATGGCCCTTTAGCCAGTTCTTCCCATCCTCACCTTTCATGTGGTTGTTTAGTTAGTCTTTGTGCCTTTTAAGTTTTCTTTTCCCCAAAACTCTGAAGAAAGTAGATTATTTTACTAGCAGTAAGTAAACCGATTATTTCCCACACCTATCTCACATTTTAATGTATATTATAAGCCAGTTAGGTTAATTCCATTGATCATTTGATAAAATGCAAGTAAGAGATTCTTAACATATCAGTAAGCATGTGAAACTCTACATTAAAGTATTGTAAAATCAGTAACATGCCAATGATTCCCCCAACATGTATTGGCCAAAGCCATGAATGTTTAGAAGGCAGTGCATAGTTCAGCTGCATATATGATTGGGTTTTTATTCTTCCTTCTCTAAACTAAATTGGATAGGTGTGTGTGTGCGCGCGCGCGCGCGCACACACACACACACACACACACACAAACTCTATGATTATCGAACAGGATAAATATTCTGATTTATTTAGTTAACCAAGGGCAATAATTGTTCAAACAGATCAGTCTAGAGAAAAATGCATTACTTTGCTGTCATACTGTATTTACGAACTATAAGACAGTCTGAAATCAAGATTCAGCTTATAATTAGTACTAGCCAACCAGTATCACATCATATTTGTAAATATGCGACCAGCATCAACATTTGCAGAATGGAAACTTGGAGGAAAAGCTAAAACAAAAGCAGGCCAATCTTTTATCATTGTTTACAATAAATAGTTAAGGGGGATGGCTTCCAGAACAGGAAAATCACAAGGGTTTTCCAAGATCCCTAAACCTAGAATTAAAATAAAGGCTGGTTGTTGAACTGCAAAGCCAGCTTAAGGGCACAGCACCAACAGCTTTTAGTTCTCTAGATTCATTCAAGATGTGCTCCCCAACTAGCACTCTTCATGAACACACTAATGAATCAAAAACAGGAATACTTTAGCCAATTTATTTCATTTAGATTTTTCTCTCTCAAATATATAGAGTAGCATAACAGAAAACATTAAAAATAAGCCGGGAGTGGTGGCGCACACTTGTGATCTCAGTACTTGGGAGGCTGAGACAGGCCTCAGCTACTTAGTGAGGCCCTCCACAACTTAGTGAGACCCTGTTTCAATATAAAGAATAAAAAATCAGGCTGGGGGTGGAACTCAGAGGTAGAATGCCCCTGGGTTCAATCCCCAGTACTGCAAAACAAAAAAAGAAAACACTAAAAATATAAGAAAGATTCTAAGTGATAAAAAATGGCAGTTTTATTAATAGCATTTTTCCTATTTAATGATACACACAAAAAAAAACCATCTTATATATGATGGCCCATTAGAATCATTAGAAAATGGTAATGTCAAAAACACAGAAGCAACCTTTGAAGTGTATACCACAAAACTCAGAAGCAATTTAGAAAGAATGACAATTTTGACCAAATTCTTTATTTAAATCCTAAAATTGTAATTTTTGCCAGTCAAAATCAAAAGGCATATGTGCATGTATGAATATGTAACAATGAATCCCACTATTATGTATAATTGTAATGTACCAATAAGAAAATTCTTAAAGAAGACACATTACAAATAGGTTAAAAAGCATATTTTCAACCTCATATCAAAATGGGCTAATTTAGTTTCTCTAATCTATAAGCATGAGACACCACTACACTTCCACTCAAAAAGGACCAACATATATTAAGTACTTGTTAACAAAGATATGGAGCAACTAAGCTGGGCATGGTGGTATACACCTGTAATCCTAGTATTTGGGAGGCTGAGACAGGAGGAACGCAGGTTCAAGGTGAGCCTTAGCAATTTAGCAAGACCCTCAGCAAATTAGAGAGCGCCTATTTCAAAATAAAAAATAAAATAGGGCTGGGGGTGTAGCTCCAAGGTAGAATGCCTTGGGTTCAATCCCCAGTTCCAAAAAAAAAAATATATGGAGCAACTAGAACTTTCCAACATCAATAGCTGAGGTGCAATGGTACAATCACTGGAAGAACTATTTGGCAGTACTACTGAAGTTAAACAGACACACCCAATATACTCATCAATTCCATTTCTAATACACCAAAAATATATAAGTACTTTAGAATATTCACAGCAGTTTTATTCAGAATAGCGCAAAGCTCAAAACCAAAGAACACTAGGAAAGGTAGCCTATAATTCCTGCTACCTGGAAGGCTAAAGCAGGAGGATCACAAGCTCAAGACCAGCCTGGGCAACTTATCATGACCCTGTGTCAAAATTAGACCTTCTTAAAAGGAGGGCTGGAGGAGTAGCTCAGTGGTAGAGCACTCACCTAGCATGTACAAGGCCCTGGGTCCAATCGCCAGTACTGATGAAAAACCAAAAAACCAAAACCAAAAACCAAAACGTCTATCCATTAACAGCAAAATAAACTGTAGTATTATTATGTTCATATGTCTACATAGAGAAAAAGATAGATATCAAGAAAAATGAAAACAGAACTACTGCTTGAAACAATATAGGTGATGCACTATAGTCCCAGTTACCCAGAAGGCTGAGGCAGGATGGTAACTTAAGCCCTTGAGCTCCAGACCAGCCTGGGCAATTAAAAACAAAAAAAAATAGATGAGCAAAGATTGACATATCTAATCTCTAATGAACATATGTCATTATAGCAGTTACCTCTGTGAGGAACATATTGATGGGGGGGGCGACAAGGGAGACTTCTGGAAGACATGAAATGTTTCATAGGTATAAAACATATTTTTAAAAATGTTTTGGTGGTTCCTTATAAAACTACATGTCCTTACCATACCTTCCAACAATCATGTTTCTTGGTATCTACCCAAAGGAATTGAAAACCTATGTCCACACAAAAACCTACATGCTGATGTTTATAGCAGCTTTACTCACAATTGCCAAAACTTGGTGGCAACCAGATGCCCCTCAGTAGGTCAATGAATAAACTGGTACAGACAATGTGAAAGAAGTCCATCTGAAAAGACTAACTACTGTATGATTCCAAGTATATGACACTCTGGAAAAGGCAAAACTATTAAGACAGTAAAAAGATCAGTCTGATTGTCAGGGATTGGGAGATAAGGGAGGGATGAATAGGCAAAGCATGAAAGATTTTCAGTGAAAAAACTCTGCATGATACTGTACTGGTGGACATGTGTCATTATATATTTGTTAAAACTCAAAGAGTAAACCATGTTGTAAGCTATGGACTTTAGTAATAATGATGTCTCATGATCTGTTCATCTATTATAACAAATACACCACTCTTATAGGAGGTACTGACAACAAGGTAGTTTATGTATGTGTGGGAGCAAGTATATAAGAAATCTCTGTACCTTCCTCTCTCGATTTTAATATGAACTTTAAACTGCTCTTAAAAAATTAGCCTTTTTAAAAATTTTTGTTATGGTAAAAAACTGTAAATTCCATAATTATTACTCTGAACTTTCACATCATAAAATAGGAAATTACCAACAACTTTCAACATCTTTTCAGTTAAGCTATTTACATGTGATGAGATATATAAACACAAATCAGGCATGTTATACAATGGATACATACCAGGTTTCTGTCACAGGCAAATTAAAAATAACTTATGAATTCCTTTTTTAAATCACATTTAAAAGTGTTCACCTAGCTGCACAAAATTCTATGAAATATACTACTTCAAGTGAAAAAGGATCAAAATAAACATATTTTTTTCAATGCTCCAAATACAACATACTTCATAATCACTTGTTTCTGCTTCAGACTTGGTATTCATATACACATTAATACACTGAGCTTTTCTCTTTTTGCAAAAGTTGTGCACATTTAGTACTATAATACCAACATATACTTTCTTTTTTTTTGCAGTACCAGGGATTGAATCCAGGGGTGTTCTACCTCCGAGCTACACCCCCAGCCCTATTTTTTATACTTTATTTTGAAACCGGAACTCACGAGGTTGCGGAGGGCCTCACTAAGTAGCTGAGGCTGGCCGTGATCCCAGATCCTCCAGTCTCAGCCTCCCAAGTAGTGGGATTACAAGTATGTGCCACCACGCCCGGCCTCCAACATATACTTTTGAAAAATTTAAGTATATAAAATTAAAAGGCCAATTACTTATCCATTATACCTAAAACCCCCATTATTTGATTTACAACTACCTAAAGTATTCATTTATTTCATTTTATGGACATCTTTAGCCATATTTGTTGTTTTACCTACTAGAAAAATACAGATGGGGGAGGGGACAAAAAATGTTAACCTACCCCCTCTACCTTTGCCTTACCAATCCAATTATCCTCCTAACTAGCCAATCATCTTTTCTTTTCTTTTCTTTTTTTGCAGTACTGGGGATTGAACCCAGGAGCATTCTACCTCCGAGCTACACCCCTAACCCCATTTTTTATTCTTTGCTTATGAAACAGGGTCACACTAAGTTGCGGAGGACCTCACTAAGTAGCTGAGGCTGGCCACGAACCTGCGATCCTCCTGTCTCAGCCTCCCAAGTACTGGGATTACAAGCATGCGCCATCATGCCTGGCTCTAGTCAATCATCTTAAAGGAAGCAATTAGCTCTTTTATTCTGTGTTCTAACATTCTACAAAGTATACCTTTTCTTATCATTTTAGGATTCTTGAAGCATGTTTATATACAAATACATTATATATGTCCTTTTAACAAAATGAAAATCCCATTCATTGTTAATGCAATGATGATTACATTGTATTATTTTCATGGACAAAATTGGCCATTAAACAATAAAGATAAAGTGGATATTTATCACTTCAATATATTCATATATCCATAGAGACCGAATTCCATGGATACCAATTGCTTTTAAAGAATTTAAAATCCAGAAATTATACCTTGGGTAATCATTAGTCTAAAAGAGAACAATTACAACCAACTTGCAGCACAAAAACACAGCTAAATATTGAAATTTTACAATTATTTGTTCTCTTTAGAAACACTACTTTATGTTCAAATTTATTATAAAAAATTAAATTCACATGTAGTTATAACAAGGGTTCCAGGAAACATTAAAGAGTTAAAAGCAAGGAAAAGCACAGTCATGGCAGATATCCTGAAGAAAAAACTATCCCAAATAATTCTATCATCTTAAAACATTTTAGAAACTATGCATTACATGTATACTAAGCAAAACCAAAGTAAAATCACTATAATAATTGGAGTTCGCCTGAGAAATAAAGATTTCCAGTAATAGAGTGAGGGTACAAGTTTTCCACTGGTAATATACAGAACAAATTGCACATGGGTAGTCATCTTTCAAGATCTGCTCCATATTCCACTTTGCCCAACACTGTGCTGCTCGCTCCTTAAACCACTTGTGCTCTGCTTACCCAGCTCTTACTATTTCCTGATGATAGTAGCACATTGCCTGGCTCATTAATAAACACAATAAAATACTACAGGAGGATTAAAAGGAAAAGATCTTCTCTCTTAGATCTAGAACCTAAAGTCCTTGAGATAAATAATCATGTCTTATTTGTCCCTGGATCCCTGACATCTGACAATGCTGGCACAAAGCAAACACTGTTTTCTTTTTTTCTTTCTTTTTTCTTTTGTGGTACTGGGGATTGAACCCAGAGGCATTCTACCTCCAGGCTACACCCCCAGCCCTATTTTGTATTCTTTATTTTGAAACAGGGACTCACTTAGTTGCGGGAGGGCCTCACTAAGTAGCTGAGGCTGGCCACGAACCCGTGATCCTCCTGTCTCAGCCTCCCAAGTACTGAGATTACAAGGGTGCACCAACACACCCGGCTCAAACACCTTTTTCAAAAGTTTGCTGAGTGAATAACTGTGGTTCAAAAGCCTTAATAAAAAGCTGTTGTAGCGCTGGAGATGTATGTAGCTCATGCTCAGTACTTAGCGTACTGCCTAGCATGCCTAAGATCATAGGTTCAATCCTCAGCACTGCAAAAACACAAAATAATAAAAATAAGATAGGAAGCTGGGTGTGGTGGTGCATGCCTGTAATCCCAATACTTGGGAAGGTGAAATAGATTGCAGGTTCAAGACCAGCCTCAGCAACTTAGCAAGGCTCCACAACCTAGTGAAACCCTGTTTAAAAACAAAAAATAAACTGAGCGTGGTGGCGCACGCTTGTAATCCCAGTACTTTGGAAGGCAGAGACCGGAGGATCTAGGTTCACGGCCAGCCTCAGCTCGCGCTCTCTCTCTCTCTCTCTCTCTCTCTCTCTCTCTCCCCCTCTACCTAGTGAGGCCCTCCGCAACTTCGTGAGACCCGGTTTCAAAATAATGTATAAAAAAATAGGGCCGGGGGTGTAGCGCCGAGGTAGAACGCCCCTGGGTTCAATCCCCGGTACCGCAAAAAAAAAAAAAAAAGAAAACAAAAAATAAAAAGTGCTGGGAGTATAGCACAGAAGTAAAATGCCTCTGAGTTAAATCTCCAGTACCACAAAAAATAAAAATTGTTAGGTCGGGTCCCTGTCCCCTATGCCCACCTGCCCACCTCTGACCCGACATCTCCTGGCCGAGGGGCCCCACAGCGACGCCCCCTTTGCCAGCCAGAAGTAGTTAATGATTTGGTCATCCCCCATTATCACCAAAAGGCCGGGATGTTAGGTCAGGTCCCCATCCCCTTCCCCTTCCCCCGCCCCTTCCCCCTCGCTCCTGCAGCTGGGACAGGAGACCCAGAGCGCAACAAGTCTCAAATCTCACAGGAAGACCTGCTTTGTTCTGCCTCATCTCACGAGAAGATGCCTCGCTGACCCCTGACCCCAGACCCTGCTATAAAAATGCCCTCCCTTCCTCTCCTGGCGGGACTCTGCTGACTGAGACCCCTACCGGTCAGCAGACATCGCTCGGGAGCGCAATAAAGAAGTTTCTGCATTCTGTCTGCTAAGCTCTCATCTTTCACGCAACCCATATTTGCTTTATCTGTTACAAAAATAGGATAAAAGGAACAAATCTCCTGAACAAGAAAAAACTAATAATGCATGGAGAAGAAATAAAAGAACTAGAAAAATCACCATTAGAAAACCACAATAAACCAAGCATGGTGGTGCGTGCCTGGGATCCCAGTATTTGGGAGGCTGAGACAGGAAGATCACAAGTTCGAAGCCAGTCTCAGCAACTTAGCGAGTGACAGAAACTTAGTGAGAGGCCCTCCGCAACTTCGTGAGACCCGGTTTCAAAATAAAGGATAGCCGGGCGTGGTGGCACACGCTTGTAATCCCAGTACTTTGGGAGGTGGAGACCGGAGGATCCGGGTTCGCGGCCAGCCTCAGCTCTCTCTCTCTCTCCTTAGTGAGGCCCTCCGCAACTTCTTGAGACCTGGTTTCAAAATAAAGTATAAAAAAATAGGGCCAGGTGTGTAGCGCGGAGGTAGAACGCCCCTGTGTTCAATCCCCGGTACCGCAAAATAAATGAATGAATGAATGAATAAATAAATAAATAAATAAATAAATAGATAAAGGATAAAAAATAGGGCCGGGGGTGTAGCGCGGAGGTAGAACGCCCCTGCGTTCAATCCCTGGTACCGCAAAATGAATGAATGAATGAATGAATGAATAAATAAATAAATAAAGGATAAAAAATAGGGCCGGGGGTGTAGCTCAGAGGTAAAACGCCCCTGGGTTCAATCCCCGGTACCATGCAAAAAAAAAAAAAAATGAAACTTAGATCCTGTTTCCAAATGAAAAATAAAATAGGGCTGGGGGTGTAGCTCAGAGGTAGAATGCCACTGGGTTCAATCCCCAGCACCACAAAAAAGAAGGAAACACTGGCTCTAACACCAAGCTACATCCCCAGTTAGTGGACTGACTTCTAACGAACAGAGTATAAGAACATGAAAAACAGTCATTTCACAGTGATGAAGCCTGGTGTGCATGATATGAACTAAGTGATCAAGGTTAATATCAGCACACTAAGACATATCAGTATGCACCCTCCCTCCCCTTGATACAATTCAATGAGACAGGCATACTGCCTCCGTGGTATTCTTCTGAAGCGTCCATATCCTTAGTCCAATCATTGAAAATATCAGACAAGCCAGTATTATTCAAAACTGTCAAGGTCATGAAAAACAAGACAGGAATTGCCACAGATCAGAGGAAACTAAAAAGGCAATTAAATGCAACATGTGATCCTGGATTGGAGCCTGGAACAGAAAAAAAGACATTAGTGGACAAAACTGAGGAAATCCAAATAAAGCCTATCGTTTAGTATTCATTAACATAGCTTAGGTATGATAAATATACCATGGTGAGCCGGGTGTGGTGGCGCACGCTTGTAATCCCAGTACATGGGAGGCGGAGACAGGAGGATCTGGGTTCGCAGCCAGCCTCAGCTACTTACTGAGGCCCTCTGCAATTTCGTGAGACCCGGTTTCAAAATAAAGGATAAAAAATAGGGCCGGGGGTGTAGCTCAGAGGTAGAATGCCCCTGGGTTCAATTCCCGGTAGCACAAAAAGAAAAGAACAGAAAAAAAAAATATATATATATATATATACACTATGGTTACAGATTCTAACACTGGGAAAGTTGGGTGAAAGGTACATGGGAACTTGGTACTATCTTTGAAACTCTTTTTCTCTAAGCCTAAAATTATTTCACAATAATCAGTTTATAAAAGCATTATATACTTTTTTGTTTTGTTTTGTTACTGGGGATTGAACCCAGAGGCATTCTTTGAGCTATACCCCCAGCCATTTTTATTTTTTATTTTTTTGAAAGAGAGTTTCACTAGCTGCTGAGGCTGGCCTCAAACCTTCGATCCTCCCATCTCAGCCTCCAAAGTACTGGCATATGTCACCTGCCCGGCTTATGTACAGAATTATAATCAATTATACAGTATGTAATTCAGGCTAACTAATGTTACAAAGTGAAATTGTAATAACTTTCATATTAATGTAAGATCTTCAGAAAATTTTTTAAAATATATGAGAAAGTGACTAACCTGGAATTCAGTAAAAATCACATGCACTAGAATCTTCATGAATTAGATACACTAAACCAGTCTATTTTTCTTGTGAATCTTCTCAAATAAGCATCTAACTTAATATCCCTGGTTAAGGTCTGGTGATGGCAAAGAGATCCCCCATTCTCAAGCAATTTCTCATTCTTTACCCACTACAAACTCCCAATCTTCACACCCCTGCCCCCAGAAAAGGAAGAACAGCAACAAACCAGAGAGAATTTCTTCTCTGGATGCTCAGCCCTTTTCAATAACATTCTTTCCTGAATTTCCAATTGCTGTTTTGCAGAATGCAGAAACATGGACCAGTTTGCCAGGCTGCCAGAAATATGTGGTGTCATTCAGAAATGGCTAACCTTAGCCAGGAGTGGTGGTACACACTTGTAATCCCAGTACTTGGGAGGCTGAGACAGGAGGATCCGGGTTTGCAGCCAGCCTCAGCTACTTAGTGAGGCCCTCCGCAATTTAGCAAACCCTGTTTCCAAAAAAATAAAAAATAGGGCTGGAGTGTAGCCTGGAGGTAGAACACCCCAGGTTCAATCCCCAGTACCGCAAAAAAAAAAAAAAAAAGAAATGGCTAACTAACCTTCAGAAATCATACCATGAAAATCAGAGAATTAAAGAAAAATATCATTCTCAATAATGTAGTGATATTTCTTCTAATTCTCTCTACAATGAAATGGGATGTAACTAATGCATTTGAAACTCATGAAATTAAAAAATAAAGTTCAGATATTTAAAAAATATTTTCTTTCAAGCCAATTGTAATTGAGACGGTATCTAAGAAATGCAAATGTTTTAAGAAAAAACAGTTTAGGCAGAGAGTGGTATTGTGCATTTTTCATATAATTTGGCTCAACGCAATTTTTAAATCATGCATGTAATCACGGGGTCAAAAAAACATTAGATCCAGAAGACTCCTCAAAGCCCCAGTCCAATATTTTAAAGATGAAGCAAATGAAAGCCAAAAGGACTAGTATCTCTTAGGTCACAAAAGGTTTCTTGTACACGGCTACTCGTTTTCTTATTTTGGTAAGCTAATGAAGCAGTTTTGTTTTGTTTTATAACAATTTTGTTACACAGTAAAATTATTTTAAGTGTCTGATTAGGATAAAGATGGTTATCTTCCTCAGAGATGAAAATATCTCCTATATTAGTATAATGAACGTATTGAGAATTTTCTGCTTTCAAATATTAGCTTCCATTAGATATTAAATTAGTAGGAATAAAGGAAAACCAAGCCGGGCATGGTGGCACACGCTTGTAATCCCAGTACTTTGGGAGGCGGAGACCGGAGGATCCGGGTTCCCGGCCAGCCTCAGCTACTTAGTGAGGCCCTCCGCAACTTAGTGAGACCCTGTTTCAAAATAAAGAATACAAAATAGGGCTAGGGGTGTAGCCGGGAGGTAGAATGCCCCTGGGTTCAATCCTCAGTACCACAAAAAAAAAGAAAACCAAAATAAACAGCATCAAATTTTTACTATGGAGCTAGGCGTGGTAGTGCATGCCTATAATCCCAGTACTTGGGAGGCTGAGACCCGAGGATCTGGGTTCGCGGCCTGCCTCACCTACTTAGAGTGAGGCCCTCCACAACTTAGTGAGACCCTGTTTCCAAATAAAGAATAAAAAATAGGGCTGGGAGTGAAGCCCGGAGGTAGAATTCCCCTGGGTTCAATCCCCTTACAGCAAAAAAAAAAAAAAAAAAATTTTTACTATGTATCTCATTTTGAGAAGACATTTCATTTGAACAAATCTGTTAGCTATAGAGTATAGAGAACTACAATTACTCCTAGGCAAGCTAGCAGTTACCTGTAATCCCAGCTACTCAGGAGGCTGGAGCAGTTGCAAGTTCCAGACCAACCTGGGCAATTTAGCAAGACCCTGTCTCAAAATAAAATTTTACAAAAGGGCTATTGATATAGCTCAGTTGTACAGCACTTGTCTAGCATGCATGAGACCCTGAGATCCATCCCCAGTACCAAAAAAAGAAAAAATCACGAGGATCCTTATCATTTAAAAAAAAAAATCTTTACTTGAAAATGTTGGTAACTACAAAATAAAAGAGGTGTCACTTCTGGGTAGGAGAGGATGTAAAGTTGACAATCTATCATGGATTAAAGGCCCAACCCTCCCAACTATAAATGAACAACAATTTTACTGGGAAAAAGGGGTCTCCCTAGCAGCAGCTTCCTTATTATTTACTCAACTGTTGCATCCACTTCTCTTCCCTCCTCCAGGGACTTGGAAGCAGCCAGTTTTCATATGGCCACAGTGGGCACCTTCCTAAACCAAACTGATCAGACTCCTTCAAGAATTTTCCAAATAAAATAAAGACGTAGTCTCTACAGCAGAGGAAGACAGAAAATAAAAAATCAGGCACTATCAAGTTATGTTTCACCATGTAAAGAAAGCCAGACTAATACAAAGGAATGAAACCAACCTATTCTGATAGCAAACAGATCTGGTTCAGGCTGTACATAAAGCCCAGATGACTTAATGCTCTTCCCATAGATAAGTATCAATTCACTTTTGGACACCATATGCCAATGAACCCCTTTTTTGGATGAAGCCAAAAAGTTGAACTGGGTTTCTACAATACAACTAAAGGAGTTCTGACTCATACGTCAACTTTAGCATGATTAATCAAGGTAAATGATTAATCATGGATAAGTGTAATTAAAGGCAAACTAAAAATCTCCTAAACCTGTACTTAAAACATAAATGGTGATATCTAGCCCTCATATTACTTAAATATCTTTACTTGAAGAAAAATGGCATGTTAATCTATTAAAGTATAACATTTATGATTAGCACAAATCACATTTCAAGAAGTTCATCAAGTATCCCTTTACCTGTTTTCCAAATTGATTCAAATACCATCTGTAAGTCTATTCTCTAAGAAAGGCAGGCAGTACTCACATATGTTACTGGGCTTCCAAACGTAAATACTAATTTAGTAAAAACCTCTTCTAACCCTCCCCTAAATGCCGACCTTTTAATGAATTATTGCCAGTATTCTGTTATAAGGATGAACCAGTTTAAGACTATCAGCTAGTCACAAAAACATTCCTAAGATAATGATTCACTCAAATATCTACTAAGCACCTGCAGGTCCTGATCTAGGTACTGGAGATAGAATGACAAAAAGGACAAGGCCCATCCCTCTTCTCAGGAAACTTAAATTCTGCAGGGAAGAAAAAAAATAAACAATCAAGGCTACTTCAGAAAAAAGAGGTAAGTGCAGTGATAAGATTAAGAGGGTCTTGTGACTGGAAATGACTGGGGGTGAGCAGCTACTTCAGTGTAACCTCCCTGAGATGGTGGCTCTGGAACTGAATGACATAGAGTAAGCAATATGACAATCACAGGGCAGAGCAGGAGGCAAAGGACAAAGCAATTAAGATGCCGAGACAGGAGCTAGCTTGTTCAGTGGGTGTGGGGCTGGTACAACTGAGCACAGTGAACAAGGGGTAGAGTGCTATGAAGTAAAATAAAGTTGTGAGGCAGGTCACATGGGGACCATGAAAGGGGAGGCGGAGCTCGCTGGCTAAGGAAAGATGTCTGAATTTTATGAATATGATAAAAACCCCCTTCTAAGGAAGGGGAAAGAGAAGGAAATGACATTTACTGAGCATCTTTATAGTGCCAGACAAAATAGTATGTATAAATATTTCTGCTATTCATTATAAAACCATATGTATGTAAAACTTAACTTTATGCAGTCACATTAAAATAAGGCTTTATGAGAAAAAAGGCAAGGTTAACAGACATTCAAAACCTATGCACCTTTGTAACCAAAACATTAGAAAAAGTAATTAAAATCCACATAAAAATGCTAATAAATTTTCTAATGTTAAAAGTCTTCATCAATAATTGCAATAAATACAACCCTAAGTAGAAAAAAAAAGAGGATTAAAGAATATTTGAGCTGCTGAGTTAAACACAGGCAAAATGCAGAGATGAGAAGCACACAATAACTTTTGAGACTAAAAACATGGCCAAACTAGGCCAAAAGAACTCAGAGTAACCTCTGTTGCACTTGGCTGAGTGTACTTTGAGCTTGGCCCTTATTACTTGGTACAAAACATTAATATGCTGGGGAAAATCATGTATAAACCAGAGTAATTTCCTTGTTATACTGACATAATTCCCCTATTTACAATCACACAGAGCCCATACAGGATACAGACACACACTGGAACACAACCAAGCACTCTAACCCTTCTATTCTAATTAAATCCTCCTGAGATAAATATTTGACATTTTGCAATTAAGGAAACTGAAGCTCCAGAGAGGCAAGTTATGTATCCAAATTTTCACAGAAAATAGAGCCGAAAATGAAGTATTCCCAAACCTAATCAGAACCCCTCCACACACACTATCCACACTGACAACTACTCAAGAGGGCTTCAAGCCACAACCTTTAAATTATACCATGTGCATTCACCTTAATATTTATCAAAAGACTATCATGTTTAGTCTCAAAAAAAAAAAAAACAGACACTTGTCCTGTCACTGCCAGTTCTCAATGTAAGAAGACACTTCTTTGTTGATTTGTGAGACTAAAGAAACCAACTAGCAAAAGACAGGAGTCATCTGGAAGAAAATCCAATACAGGCAGATAAGGGTAGAAGAAACAAAGCAGCCAGATCCTCAAAGTATCTGACCCAAAAAAGGAAAAGGGGGAAAAAATAAAAACAAAAGTAGAGAAGCAAAAATTCAGAAAACATACCCACATACAAGCAGCTAAGTGACTAAAGAAACAAAAGACCAAGTCATCTACCTCTAAGCAAGTGAACAAACAGTAAAGAGGGGAAAAAAGAAGGAAATTCTGGACGATAAATTCATTCTCCCATTTAATAGTGCCTTGCCTGTTTTAATAACACTCAGGAAAGTGAAAATACTAATCTCTTAAATGTGCACTATCCCTGGTGAGTTTAAATTTACTGATGAATTTTTAAAACATTCATTTTTAAGTATTCTTTTAAAATATCACTGAAATATTGTGGCAATCATTCTAGTTCAGTTTTACACTGAAAATCTTATCTTCTCTGACTGCAAATTCTGGTTTAAATTGAGCAGCTCAACTACCTCCCTTCTGACATAAGGGTCATCTAATTTGAAAGGCATCAAATAATAAAAGAATCAAATCAACTAAGACCCCTTATCCCCAATCTCTATTGTAACTATCCCAGGTCTCAGATTATCTTGAATATTTTCATGAGTAACTAAAGGATGTGCCCCAGCTCACCATGACAACTTGCTGTTACCATCAACTACCTCTATTCCAATTCTGACCCTCCTCTATATTCCAAATGTCATTCATCACCATTAAGTGGAAACCGAATGCCACTGCCAGCCTACACTCCTTAGTAGAAACATAGGAAGAAAGTACAAGTTGTTTCCATGATAGATTGTGGGTAGATCAAGAAAGGAGATGGTTTCCAGGTATGGTGGCACCTGCCTGTAATCCCACTACTTGGGAGGCTGAAACAGGAGTATTGCAGGTTCGAGGACAGCTTAAGCAATTTAGCAATGCCCTCAGCAACTTAGTGAGACTCTGTTTCCAAATAAAATATAAAATAGGGCTGGGGGTGTAGCCAATATGGGCCACAGAATCACTATGCAGCAATGGCTGGTTTAAAGAGATAATGGACATGGAGTGTACACATCCTTTGAACCCCTGTCAAAGGGAAGGGCATCAATAGGCATTTGCACTGAGAACTCATACTAAGACCAAGAACCAGGAATTGACCAGGAAACAATGGAAGACCAGTATCAGCTACAGATTCAAATTGTAAGGTGGAGATCAAGGGAGAATAGACTACAAAGAGTACATGAGTATCAGGAACAATTGAACAAGTCCACATGATACCCTAATTCAGGTTTAACTGCTAATATCAGATCAAGGTCTTTCTTTTGTCCAGGTTTTGGGCATACTTGTTTCTCCTGGCACATCTATGTTGCTCCCAAGCCAAAAAAGATTCTGCAAATGCCAAACACTGCAGAGCAGGTTATCAGGTAGACCCTCACAATTCTTGCAATACAAACATAATGAAGGCAGGTGTAATGGTGCATGCCTATAATCCCAGTGCTTGGGAGGCTGAGACAGAAGGATGGTAGGTTTGAGGCCAGCCTCAGTAACTTAGCCAGACCCTCAGTAACTCAGTGAGACTCTGCTGCAAATAGTGTTGGGGGTATAGCTCTGAGGTACAATGCCCCTGTATTCAATCCCCAGTATCACAAAAATAAATAAACACAGTAAGTCCAAGGGTCAATGGATTTATGAAAAAGGATGGATGTCTTTTCTAGTTTTTCATGTGAATCACCATCAAGGATGCCAGGTTCTACTGCCCTAGGAAACCTACACCTTAGAGAGCTTCGTGTATTCAACTTAACATGCATAACAAGTCTACAGTGTGTCAGGCACTCTACCAGGGGCTAAGTATAAAGATGGGTGAGAGACAGCTGTCCTCAATGAAGGCTCTGCCTAATACACAACAATAACTCATCAAGGAAGAGTCTGTGCTAAAAAGAGGTGACTAATGGTCATAGGTCAGAATGTCAATTTAACATTTATCAAAGAAAGAGGCTTAATCTTCAAAATAGTGCATCATCATGCAGCCACCATTTTAAGGCATGTTCATTTTTTGTTTAAAATATAAAATAATAATCAAATTTTCTAATAGGATATAAGAAACAGTATAATGGTTGCTATTCTGTTAATAATTGCTGCCCTTTATGAGAAGCGCTCAGGTTCTTAATCCAATGCTGCTTGCAGATTTCCTCTCTTAATAAAAGTCTTAAACTTACAACCAAAATTCCTTATCATTTTTAGTTTACTTAGTATACTTAGTATACATACCTTACAAAATTGAGGCAGCAGAACCTTGGAGTCCTAATACAGCCTCAGAATACTACCTAAAGACATGACAGAAATAAATGTGACTTACCTATGTTCTATCACTCAGAATGTCAACTTGTTTCCCTTTCTGAATACTGATTCTAAATCCTTAAAGGTAGAAAATTAACATTCGATATTCCAGCCGGGCGTGGTGGCGCACGCTTGTAATCCCAGTACTTTGGGAGGGGGAGACTGGAGGATCCGGGTTTGCGGGCAGCCTCAGCCCTCTCTCTCTCTCTCTCTCCTCTCTCTCTCTCTCCCTCCCTCCCTCCCTCCCTCCCTCCCTCCCTCTGTCTCTCTATCTACTTAGTGAGGCCCTCCGCAACTTCATGAGACTCGGTTTCAAAATAAAGTATAAAAAATAGGGCCGGGGGTGTAGCGCGGAGGTAGAACGCCCCTGGGTTCAATCCCCAATACCGCAAAAAAAAAAATTCGATATTCCTTTGAACCAGTATTTTCTCAATTCATTGAATAATAAAAGCATTATTATTTTTAAATACTAAAATCAGAGCTGAAGATGAACTCGGTGGACAGAGTACTTGCTAGCATGAGTGCCGGGGCCCTGAGTTAGATCCCCAGCACTGAAAGGAGGGGGGCTTAAGAAAAAAACCCTACATTTAAAAAAAAAAATTGTAGCCAGGCATGGTGGTGCATGCCCCACCACCACAAAAATAAAATAAAAGTAAAGTAAAAAGCTAGGCACAGTGGCACACACCTATAGCCACAGCTAATTGGGAGGCTGAGGCAGGAGAATCCCAAGTTCAAGGCCAGTCTGGTCAACTTAGGCAGACCCCGTCCCAAAACAACAAAAAAAATCTTAAAGGGCTGGGTATGTAGCTCAGTGATAGAGCACCCCTGTGTTCAATCTCAAATAAATAAATAAATGTAAAATCAATTTAGAAGTTGATATTGGTTTGTTTGTTTGTTTGTTTTTGCAGTGCTGGGGATTGAACCCAGGGGCATTCTATCTCCGAGCTTCACTCCAGCCTATTTTTTTAAATTTTTTATTCTGAAACAGGGTCTAAGTTGCAGAGGGCCTCACTAAGTTGCTGAGGCTGGCCACGAACCTGGTCCTCCGGTCTCAGCCTCCCAAGTACTGGGATTACAAGTGTGTGCCACCATGCCCAGCTTGATAAAGCATGTTTTTAAATGGAAAATAGAACAGTGTGAAAAATGGGTGTATATCAGGTATTCAAGAATCAGCGCCTGAAAACTTTTTTCAGTTATTTTGCATATATATATCCTGTGTTGTGCCGTACATATTTTTAGTGAAAGTCCATGTCACAGTTTGCATAAAATGTAACATGTATATTTGAAATGACTGACTCAAGCAGTAGTCACTGACAACCAGCAATGTTTGTGTTTGATCTAGAAACTGGAGAAAAAGAATACATATTCCATTTATTTTTTAATAAAGGCAGCAACCTTCTTTTTCTTGAAACATCAGTTTGACCAAACTCAATATAAAATATTATGGTAAAGCAACATGTATATCAGACATGTAACAAAGTTCCACCGTACACAATCTCATTCTGGAATGAGCAATAAAGTTCAGTCACCAAACACAGTCCTAGCCCTCTGAATCGGTAACTCTAACCATCCATCTCCATAGTTGCCTCAGTAGCCAAGACAGGTTCACAGAATAAGCTGTCAAGAAGTAGTGTCACTTTTCTGCCTCAGTCTATAGCTGTTGCAGCAGCTAACAAAGGCCACCAAGAAGTAGCATTTAGTGAGGACTTCTGTGCCAGACCCTGTACTAACTGCTTTACATGCATTTCCATTTCAATCCTTACAACTGTTGAAGAAAAAACTGATTATCCTTTTTTCCCATTTTTGAGATATGGAAACCATCTGGAATGGTTACATAGTTTCCCAGAGTGATACAACGGTAAATATGAGTGACAGGATTCAGACTAGGTATTGCTGGCTCCAGTTCTTCACCACAGTAACTTCCTAGAGAGAGAGTTCACTGCAGATCAGATGAACTGTGGCATATTTGGCTGCTCCCACTGAAATTCAAAATGAGCACAACTGGTAGGCAAACTCATTCACTGGTAAAGTAGCCAATGAAGAATTACAAATGATACCAATTGCAACCAAAAATAGAACTGGAATCTCATGTATCTGTCTCCTTAGAGTCAATAATACATAAGTTGACAAGTTCGGGCAGGATCCATGTAATAGCAGAAACCATAGTTCCATAAATCCCATTGTACTAAAGACCATCATGATTATTAAAATCAACTACTAAGCCAGGTGTAGTGGCACACACCTGTAATCCTAGTACTTGGGAGGCCTAGATAAGAGGGTCGTAGGTTTGAAGACAGTCTCAGCAGCTTACCGAGCCTCTCAGCAACCTAGAGAGCCTGTTTCAAAACAAACAAAAAAATAAAAACAAAGGACTGGGGGTGTAACTCAGAGTTAAATGCCCCTGAGTTCAATCCCCAGTACCTAAAAAAAAAAAAAACTACTACTATGAGAACCCCAATTTTCACCTGATTCCCAAACCCTTGGCAAAACAATACCTTTGAAATAAGACAACACATACTTGTGGACAACCAAAAACTCCTCTTAAAGTTTGAACTGAATTATTTCTAATTATCAAGCTTAGATAGGACTAAAAAATCACTAGTTCACCAATGGTCTGATGACCCAGTCATGAAGGTTGAAAACATTACTATTCAACCATACTCTTAATTCTGCCAACAAATCTGAGAAAAAAAACTGTTAACAGAAATATACAGTTCCAGTTCTTTAAGAACTGATTGGAAGGTATGGGAGAAATTAAATAGTCTTCTCTCTTTTGACTGTCCAAATTTAAAGAAAGATTAGAAATTCTTAACTGGATGCTGTGATTTTTCACAATTTCTGTTTTCAAATGGTTCACAAACATATCCAAACAGTTCAAAAGATTATACATGAAAATAAGTCTCACGCACACCTCACCAAATATCTGTTTAACCTCAACACTGCTGTTGGTCTTTTACATGTCTTTCTAGAGTCACTCTAACCATGTACAACAAGCACCTACATATACACACATTCATATACACTCGCTATGCATCCTCTTAATTTTAAGTTAAAATGACAGCAGACTATACCGGATTTCCTAAGCCTTTGTTGTTGCTGTTTTCCACTTAAACATATCTTTGGACTTAGTGAAGTCCTCCACAACTTAGTGAGACCCAGTTTCCAAATCAAGAATTAAAAAAAACATATCTTTGAGAAGAGCCTTTAAATATTAAAGACATAAACAACAAATCTGTAAAGAACAATTCACACAAACATGTATGTTTCTCACTAGATGTCAAAACTAGTGACCTCTGCTGGCAGGACATAAAGAAGTCTAAGGTCAAAGATGGAATCCCAATGAGGGCCTACTTTGTTGCTGTTCTGTTTTTGTACAAGAAAAAGAAAACATCTTTGGAGATACAATAGCAGACTCTACTCCTACCCCCAGTCTACAACCTCACAAATGTACATTGCTTACAAAGGATGACAAAGAAAGGTGATTTTTAAGAAACCCATCACTCAGCCGGGCGTGGTGGCGCACGCTTGTAATCCCAGTACTTTGGGAGGTGGAGACCGGAGGATCCAGGTTCGCGGCCAGCCTCAGCTCTCGCTCTCTCTCTCTCTCCCTGTCTCTCTCTCTCTCCCCTTAGTGAGGCCCTCCATAACTTCGTGAGACCTGGTTTCAAAATAAAGCATAAAAAATAGGGCGGGGGGCGTAGTGCGGAGGTAGAACGCCCCTGCATTCAATCCCCTATACCGCAAAAAAACTAAATAAAAAAAGAAACCCATCACTCTCCTAAGGGAGAAAATATTAAGGACATATTATATTACATTTTATACAAAAAGATGCTAAAGAACACTGCTAAACCACAAACTGTATTTTAAAATTCATACATCTCAGCCGGGCGTGGTGGCGCACGCTTGTAATCCCAGTACTTTGGGAGACGGAGACCGGAGGATCCAGGTTGGCAGCCAGCCTCAGTGCGCGCGCGCGGGCTCGCTCTCTCTCTCTCTCCCTGTCTCTCTTTCTCTCTCTACTTAGTGAGGCCCTCTGCGACTTCGTTAGTGAGGCCCTCTGCAACTTCGTGAGACCCGGTTTCAAAATAAAGTATAAAAAATAGGGCCGGGGGTGTAGCGCGGAGGTAGAATGCCCCTGCGTTCAATCCCCGGTACCGCAAAAAAAAAAAAAAATTCATACATCTCTGATAAGGCCTATTCCATAAAGGGATATTGAGGAAAAGGGGGAAAGATATTAAGGAATTCGTTATCCATTCCTATTACTTATTTCAGAAACACAAAGATGACCAAATTGCCTTATACTGTGTATTAATGATATATGATAACCACTAAATAAAAATGGAACAAGGTGAGCATATACTCTACCCAATCATTCTGTTCAAAGTAAAGGAAAAACAAAAAAGACATTGCCCTATCCCATAAGCTATGTTCTACATGTGGTTGAAGGTAACCACAAAAATATGCTATTACTGTACTGCTAATGCCAAGTGCATTAGCACTGCTATTCTATACAAAACTATAGTTTTTTAGTCAAATATTCTAAGCAAATTCCCATATAGATCTCCCCTCAAAAAATCATAAAAATGTCAGAATCTTAGAATTTTAATATAGGAATTTAAAGTATTGAGTATATTCGTTCAATTATTGGGTGAATAAATGAGCACATTTTAGATAACATTTTATCTGATTATCTTGGTATACATTTATAGAAGCTAAATGATTTCTTCATGCAATCATGGTTTTGCAAAAAAAAAATTTTTTTTTTAACTGGGGATTGATCCCAGAGGCATTCTACCTCCAAGCTACACCCCCAGCCCAATTTTTTATCTTATTTGGAAACAGGGTCTCACTAGGTTGCTGACAGCCTCGCTAAGTTACCGAAGCTGGCTTTGAACCAGCAATCCTCCTGTCTCAGCCTCCCAAGTACTGGAATTACAAGCGTGCGCCACCACACCCGGCTCAAAAAAATTATTTCGAAAAATCATTTGCTTGCTCAATATAGGATCCATGTTAAAATGTTACCCACCATTCAAGGAAATACACATTAAAAACAAAAACACAAAATATCCACTAAAAACCAAATCACTGGCTGCCTCTTTATAAAGCTCTACCCTCTAGAATCCTAAGGACACAGTAGAGAAAGAGAAAGGAGGAAAGAAACAAAAGCACTGACTGACACCTTTACTCTCAGAAAAAAACAAAAGAGTATCAGGTAGGTTGATGTCTAGTTCCCAAAAGATAAAAAATTTTCATTGTATTAAACATCTCCTTTATTTAAAAAGTTTGGACCACCAGAGAAAACTTGATATAAAGAATTATTCTAGCCAGATATGGTGGCACACAGTTGTAATCCCAGTACTTGGGAGGCTGAGACAGGAGGATCACAGGTTCGTGGCCAGCTACTTAGTGAGGCTCTCTACAACTTAGTGAGACCCTGTTTCAAAATAAAGAATAAAAAATTGGGCTGGGGGTGTAGCTTGGAGGTAAAATGCCCCTGGCTTCAATCCCCAATACTGCAAAAAAAAGAATTATTCTATCAAGTTACTGGAACAACCATCTCTGACTCTTTATTCCCATGTTCTCTTCTGCTTCTTGGATTCTATCTCCTGAAAGAAACCTTCAACAAACAAATCAAAGGGAAAACAGGCAGCAAACTCTCTAGTTTAAATATTTAGCACCTGTTCTTCCTCACTCATTTCTCAAACATTCACTTCACATAACTCTTTTCCTTAATCTGGATATTCTTTCTATGCTTACTGATATTTAATTATTGACCTTCAGCATGGTCCTTAAAATTGAATTGCATAGTGAATTACAAATCTAAGCTCTCGGAAAGCAGGGCAACATCTGTTATGGCTTCGGTTTGGAATGTTCCCCCCAAAGACTCATGTGTTAAAAGCATGTCCCCAATGCAGCATGGTTCAGAGGTGGGGCATGGCTGGAGGAGGTGGGTCACTAGGAGCATGACCTTAGGGACTATATACATCCCTGGCTGCTTCCTGTCTCTCTTCTGCTTATTGCTTCCAAGACTGAGAGCGGCTGTTCTCCACCTGGTTCCCTGCCACTGTGGTTCCTGCCTTGGAGCCAGCCTACCCTGGACTGAACCTATAAAGCTGTGAGCCAAATAAATCTTTCCTCCTCTAAGTTATGCCTATCCGGTATTTTGGTTATTGTGATGAGAAAGCTGACTGAAACAGCATCCAGTTCATTTTGTTTGAGTAAAATAAAATCATGCTAGAAAACTTATGTTTTAAAACTCTAAATATTAAAAACTATGAAAGAATATAACACCAAATTAGTTGCCTTTGGAGTCAATTACCCTTGTTGGTTAGAACTAATATGGCACAACCCTACAATAAAAAACTTACTGAAGGAAAATGGTTAGGATGACATTCTTCTGGTAGATTAAGCCCATTTATACTGTATAATAATACATACTCTGCAATGGATGTTAATACATTAATAGTAAAAGCTCAAATGGAACTCCATTGTGGTCAGAATGTTCTAACAGTGAAATCTAAAAATCACAACCTTATTTAGGTACACTACTCACAAAAAAATAAGCAAAAAAAAAAAATTAAGCCGGTATGGTGGCACACACCTGTAATCCCAGTACTAGGGAGGCTGAGACAGGAAGATTGCAGGTTCGAGGACAGCCTCAGCAAGTAGTGAGATTCTCATCAACCTAGCAAGACCCTGTTTCAAAATAAAAATAAAATAGGGCTAGGAGTGTAGCTCAGAGGTAGAAAGCCCCTGTGGTTCAATACCCAGTATCACATATACACAAAAAAATTAAGCTTCATTATGCCTGGCACATACAGAAGTTGAACATCCCTAATCAGAAAATCCAAAATGCTCCAAAATCCACAACTTGAGTGTCAACATGACCCCACAAGGGAAAAATTCCACACCTGACTTCAAGTGATAGGGTGCAGTCAAACCACAGGCACACTGAAGTACCATATAAAACAATTTCAGCCTATGTGTACAGGTTGTATATGAAAGATAAATGCATTTCACGTTTAGACTTAGGTCCCACCTCCAAGATGAAAATCTGAAATTCTTCAAAATCTGAAATTCGAAATACTTCTGGGTCCTAAGTATTTCAGATAAGGAATACAAACTGTATAACCAGATAAAGTCAACCTAGTGTGACATAATTCCTAACTACACTGAGTTTTGCCTCCTACTATGGCTACTATTTCAAGATTAAGAGGACAAACCCATCCATTTTCATTTAACTCTAAGAATAAACCAGTTTTTTTATTCCTGTCAACTCTGGCAGCATTAAAATTCAAATGAATAACTAAAAGTGACTACAATATACCTAAACCTTGGAAATCAGATTCAGAAAGAAGATTCTGCCACATCAATAACAGTGGGGCAGAACTATCACTGCTCTCGTTTTAACACAGGTCCTTGTGGAGATAATCTGCTTCAACATGAAAATGTGTTATTTGACCTCTTGATACACAACCCAACAACTTTGCCAACTACAAGGAAAATGGGTTCTTCCCTTCAAGAAAAGTAATATATAGTTGAGGCAACATGCCACATACCCACAAAACAATGAATAAATATGGAGTTTGAGCCGGGCGTGGTGGCACATGCCTGTAATCCCAGTATTTGGGAGGCTGAGATAGGAGGATCACAGGTTCGCAGCCAGCCTCAGTGACTTAACGAGGCCCTCCTTAAACTAGTGAGACCCTGTTTCAAAATTTTAAAAAATTACCTACCGGGATGTGGTGGTACAAGTCTATAATCCCAGTACTTGGGAGACTAAGATAAGAGGCTCACAGGTTCAAGGCCAGTCTCAGAGGTAGCATGCCCCCCTGGGTTCAATCCCCAGTACCAAAAAAAAAAAAAAAAACTACTGGTCAAAAATAAAATAGGGCTGAGGATATAGCTTGGAGGTAGAATGCCTCCGAGTTCAATCCCCAGTACCACAAAATAAATAAATAAATAAATAAATAAATATAAAATAAATAAGTATGGTGTTTGTTCTATTCATTAAAAACAACGGAATCTCAGAAAGGAAATATCTTGAGTCAAGATGGCGAGAAAAGGTTTTACAAAAGAAGTGGGACTAAAACTAGGCTATAAAAAGGACAAAGGGAGGAACAGCATGAACGAAATCAGAGAGGTAATGAGTATGGCAAAACTGCAGTATTTGAGAGGCAGGCAAGAATCCCAGTGTGGAAAGAAGAATGGGAAATAAAGCTGACTAGGTAGAATGAAGCCTTAAAAGCAAGACTGAAGCCTATCAAGTAAGTCCAGTTGGCAGAGGTAATCAGTTATGGGTTCTCCAGCAGGAGAGGGGACATAATGAAGCCAGCATTTTAAGTAAATTACACTGTGAGTAGTTACAGAAGACAGGATAGAGAAGAAAGGTGCTCAGTACCACCACCAACAAACTAATACAGTAACCCAAACCTAAAAACCACTCACTGGTCACTCACTCACTGAGTGGCATGAGAGTCCTATGGGGCCTGATTCCCTATGCTGCCCCTTACTACGAGCCTCCAATTTCCTCACTGTTAAAAGTCAGGGTGCTGGCAGCTCTGACAAACACACATACTTGTCAGAGAAGCAGTACAGTACTGATACAGAGAACTTTGACTATTAGTAGCAAATATTACTGCTGAATTAACAATGGTTTTAAAAAAAAAGAAGCCGGGCGTGGTGGCGCACGCTTGTAATCCCAGTACTTTGGGAGGCGGAGACCGGAGGATCCGGGTTCGCGGCCAGCCTCAGCTCTCTCTCTCTCTCTCTCTGTCTCTCTCTACTGAATGAGGCCCTCCGCAACTTCGCGAGACCCAGTTTCAAAATAAAGTATAAAAACTAGAGCCGGGGGTGTAGCGCGGAGGTAGAACGCCCCTGGGTTCAACCCCCGGTACTGCAAAAAAAAAAAAAAGGGTTTCAATTTTATTTAAAGAGTCAGAAAATATTTCAGATGGCACAAGTAGATTTATAAAGTCCAAACCCAAGTGATGGAAGAATAGCAACAAAGGCATGCAAAGACCCACCACTATACCTACACCAATCAATCAAGTAACTTGATATAGCCCCCAGTGTTAACATTCAATCAAATACTTTTTGGTGTATGTAAGCCTTTAATCACAACTTTGAGAATAAATTATGCTAAGTTCATTTCAAATATGTTGCCCAGGAACTCAGGAAACAGAACTTCCAAATGCTGTGATATTATGCTCCCACAAAAACTAACAAGCAAATAAAATATGACACAAAGAAACAAATGTCGAAACCAAAGCCATCAGCAGCATGTTACACTTAGGTAACATTTGGCACATCAAGCATTGTTCTAAGCACCTTACATACATTAGCTCATTTAATCTCAACTCTAGACTGTCCCCATTACACAGGTGAAGAAACAAACAACAGAAGTTACTACCCCAAAGTCAAACAGCTACTAACAGAGCCTGAGTTCAAACCCAAGTAGTTAGTTCTCCACAAGGACCCTTGCTGAAGCCACTATAACTTAAGTGATTTTTATTACACAAGTTTTTAGGAATATATACTCTTAGGATAAGAAATATTTACTCTTATGATAGTTAGGCATACTCTTACTTGCTTTTCTTTTCTAATTTTAAGCATGGACATTTTCTTATTTCTGCTGGCAGTATTTCAAAAGGCTACCTTCCACCTGCCAACCTCAAAGTAGGAAATACTGCAGTTGACAAGAAGATTGCATCTTATTAAACACTGCCAGGGAGTTAAATACAATGATATGAATCCTAGGAATTTCATTTATCCATGCAATCACTTGACCCAGTTAATAGAGATGCCCAACTACAGAAATATAAACTTGATTAGAAACACAGTTTTTGCAGGGCATGGTGGTACATGCCTATCAGCTGGCTACTGGGGAAGCTGAGGCAGGAGGATTGCCAATTTGAGACCAGCCTAGGCAACTCAGTGAGACTGTGTCTCAAAGACTAAAATGAGAGGGAGAACTGCTCAGCTCCTTTATCATGTGTGAGGCCCTAGATTTGATCCCCAGCATCAGGGAAAAAGAAACACAGAACAACAGAAAGAACAAAACGACGGAAAGAAGGAGGGGAGGGAGGGAGGGAGGAAAGGAGGGGAGGGAGGGAGGAAAGGAGGGGAGGGAGGGAGGGAGGAAAGGAGGGGAGGGAGGGAGGGAGGGAGGGAGGGAAAGAAAGACAAGTTTTTGTAAGGATATCTACAGATCAAGACTGACTAATCGGCTGGGGGTGGGGGGGAGGACCCTGTTACAAATATGGTCATATAGAAAGAACATGGACCAGAAGTCATACAGACCTAGGTTTGAATCCTAGGAAATGCATCATTTAATCATTTTGTGGCCTTGGACAGCAAATTAGCTTCTTTGTACCTCTGTTTCATCATCCACAAAGAAAGCCCAGTACTACTGACCTCATAGGATTAGCCTGAGGTACAAATGACACAGAAAGCACCTCCCACCTCCTAGGGCATAACCCAAGCTGAGTCCCTTTCCTCTGGCTCTATAGTAAAAGGGCAACTAATTGTCCTCTTACTGAGTACAATCCCAGAGGCAATAAGTAGTCAAAGCTTTTCAGCATCAGCTCTCTCATAGAACAGTTTTGTTTTGTTTTTCAACTTCAAGTTTCTGTTGGTGATAGAGCAGCAGAAAGCACCAGAATGGTCTGCAAACTGAACAACACTCTAACAATTCTTTACTATACAGTCCTAGAGAGTCCTAGCCCTTCTGTGCCTTGGGAACGTTTGAGTATAATATATAAATGCCTTATGTTAGTTGCTTTCCTTTTTTGCGTTTTACTGACTTATACTGTCAATGTTATTT
Organism: Glis glis; assembly: GCA_004027185.1. Taxonomy (NCBI): domain Eukaryota; kingdom Metazoa; phylum Chordata; class Mammalia; order Rodentia; family Gliridae; genus Glis; species Glis glis. The sequence continues at coordinate 2,961 of PVJS01011481.1, read as the reverse complement.
GTGAAATGAGTCAAACTCACATGTACTAGAAGAATACAAAGTCCCAGACAGTGCCAATGTTTCTGCCACCCCCCCACTTCCTCCAATTCACAATCTTCTCTATTCTTTTAATAACTCTGAAACTGAAAAAACCAACAAATTATTTCAACTAACTCCATCTAAACGTGTTGAGTTAGAAATTCTTCATAGTAACCCTGCTGTAAGTCGTGAAAAGGGGATTCCTTGGTCAAACTCATCTGATCAGGTTGTAGTTATACTGCATTGCTATATATGAACTAATGTATTTAATCAACAGGTTGACGTTCCAAAAGTTACTAATCACTTCTCCTTTTGTCAGTAACCCCTATGTTTACATTAAACTGTTGCCCTTTCTCCTTATTTGCTTGAAAGGCTCCCAGCACAGAAGCAGTTATTTCTTATTCTCTTTGTATACAAGCATCATGGTACTTGGGGGGAAAAAACAATTTGTGTTGGGAACACAAGTGTTCAAAAGATTCCTAGACATACACAAAAAGTAAAATATTTAACACTTCTTTGACACAACCAATAAAAAAAAAATCTCCATAAGGACCCACTCCATTTACTACCATTGTCTCCTTTACTCATAGCCAAAGCTGTTATATGGCAGAAGAAAAATGTCTTAAACTAATGGTGAGCGTTGTAGCAATTTTTAAGTCATTAACAAGTCACTAATTAAGTTCCTTAAATGGTAAGAAAAACTTTTTCGTGCACATACTTTTTCATCTCCCGTACAGTTCAATATTTTTGTCCTAAATACTGTAGATCTTATTCTAACTACTCAGTGGAAAAAGCAGTAATTATTTATGGATTTAATGGTTGTGATTACATACATCAGACAGTGTAGGATAGCAGAACTGAAAAAAAATCATATTCCAAACAAGCAGGAAAACCTCAATTTAAAAGCAAAAAGTATAAACATACATCACATGTCTAACTGCTCTCAAGCATATTTTCTTTCTGCCACCCCTCCCCCATAAGTAAATGCAAACTATTTCTAGAACTCTCAATGATAATTTGGGAAGCTTGCCATCAACTCCCACGATACAATCCAACATACACAATGTTTTCATGGAGACAAAGCTGCCCTACTTCCGTAGAGCATAAAGTTATTAAAATGGTGAGAACATAGAGTCCCAGGAAGTCAGGATTACTGAAATATACCAATAAGCATGGATTTTAACAAAAATTAAAATGAACCACACTGGGAAATCCAAGAAGTCACTCACTGTCTTCAATGTGTAATCAGGGTACTTATTGCAAGTACTTTTAGGTACCTGCATAAAAACACCACCACAGGGCCTCTATTATCCAAACTGGTGAAGGGGTCTTTAGGGAAAAGGAGAGGAAGATAATTACTTAATTCTACTGGGGGAGGGGCGTTCCATCTAAAGATCCAGACTAAAAATAACCCACCATTTCACCCAGCATATTTTATTAACAACATGTTTAGATCAGCACAAGGTTCTTGTTTAGAAAACAAGAAAGCCACCAGTAAACTTCCCCTAAATCAACTGTAAATCACATAGGTACTGAAACTCTTCGCCCTGGTGCCAGCAAAGTCCAAGAATTTAAGAAAGCTCCAGACACTGAGAAAACCTAATTTTTAACTAGGTTCCAACACTTCTCGTGTGTAACTACCAAATTACTTTCCAGAGTGTTAGATAACCTAACAAAGAGAGCATTTCTTAAAACCCACCACAACCCAAATTTTACATGGTACACACCATTTTCACAACCTCGGTTTAATCCCGGCTGCCACTGCAAAGGGAAGCCTGTTTCAGCAAATGAGGAACTTCCAAAAACACTGAACACGTTAGCACACGCATGGCTTCCCTCGAGCTGCCATTTAAGATTCACAGTTCACCGAAATAAAAGTCGGCCTTGCTTCAAAAACATGACATCGACTGCAAAGAGGAAGTTACCGAGAAACCACCCTCAAACGTGGCCTTTCCACTGTCAGGAAATAATGGGACTCTGTGCCACCCGAAACTTACCGGGACGCAGGCGGTAAGTTTGCCAATCCTACACTCTGACCCCAACTTGAGGCGGCGCGGCGCTCCGCGGGCGGCCGGGCGCTGGGCCTCCGCCGGCCAGGCCCGCCCCTCCCCCGCCGCCGCCGCCGGGGTCGCCGCGCAGGCCGGCCCGGCCCAGCCCCCCGCCCAAAACCGGCTACGGAGGAGTCGGCCTCATGATGGCTCCTCGACTCGAGTCCTGCAAATCCTTTCCTGAAAGCCTCGCCCGCCTCGCGCGCGCACACGCACAAAAAGGGGGTGTCGATGCACGGAGGGGGAAGGGGGACCAGGCCGAGGTGCACGTTTTCCCAGACAACAGCATGATGAGGGCGAGGATCCCCCGAGACGGGGACGGGCAGGGGTGGGCAGGCACGTGAGCACTTCCAGCGCCCGAGCCGGCGGGGGCACCCCAACCGCGCCCCTCCCCGCGGCTCCCCGGGGCCGCGGCCGGCGCCCCTCCCCGCGCCCCGCGCCCCCCGCCCCGCCCCGCCGCCGCCCCTCGCCGGCCCCCGCTTACCTGGGGACGCCGGCCTGCAAGGCGCTCCCCCTCCCGGGAACGAGGCACGAGGAAACTCCCTCCTGCCGCCGCCGCCGCCGCCTCCAGCCACCCCCAAAGTAACCCCTCCGGGGTGAGAGCAATTACCCCGGCGCGCGGGCGGGTGGGCGGCGGCGGGCCCAGGTGCGAGCGGAGGTGCGGCGGGGGAGGGGCGGGGGCGGGCGGGGGCAGGGCGCGGGCGCCGAGAGGAATCGAGGCAGAAGGGGAAAGCTGTTACTAAGGGAAAGAGCCAAACGGCTCGGAGCAGCCAACGGCTCAGACACTCCGCGCTGGGGAGAGCGGGCTGGGGACCAGCCAGGCACAAATGAGCTCGCGAGGCCCGCGGCGGCGGCGGCGGCCGCGCAGCAAAACAAACCCGAGCGGCCTGCGCCG
>PVJS01011480.1:0-45696 GCA_004027185.1 Glis glis | reverse complement strand
ACACACACACACACACACACACACACACACACACACACACACACTTTTCCCACTTAATGTATTCAAGTATTTATTTAACAAATTTATACTAACCCAAATATATGTGCCAATCTTTTTCACTGGCAGCAGGTGAGGAAGGAAATTTCTGACAGTTTTCTCCCCTCCCCTCCCCTCCTCTCCCCTCCTTTCCCTTCTCCTCTCCTTGAAATTAAAGCAGCTTTTCTTCAGAATTTTAGTTGTTGTTAATGTTGTTAGGACTAATTATAAATATAAGATGAACAGAGTAAGATCCTATCATATCTCCTCACTCTTGATTTAAGTAGTGAGAAAATGAAACATATGGAATAGTTTTTTCCAAAGAAATTCTTTTCCTGCTTTTTATTTTATTCCTTTGTTTTGGTGTGCAGATTTGGGAGGGGTTTCCTTTACTCTAAGATACCTACTTGGGCATTTCTGCATAATTACTTACTCATCTATTACCTATTATATTCTGAAAGTCTCAGTTTAAATATTTAATTTAGAATCATTTTAGTATAGAGTAAATAGGATAGTTTTCAAATTAATGTTTTATTCTGAGACAATTGTAAATTTTCATGCAGGTAAAAAATTAAAACTATAATACAGAGAAAGTCTATGTACACTTTATACAGTTTACTCTAAACATAAGATCATGCAAAACAATAGTGAAATATCACAACCAGGATATTGACATTTGATAATATAACCAGAAGTATCCTTCCTGTTCCTGTTTATAGCTTAATTACTTTTCTCTTTGTCTTCCATCTTCTAGGAATGTCTTTATATCCACTTCATTTCTGAAGGATAGTTACACTGGACACAGAATTCATGACTGACTTTTTTTTCTATTTGAAAAATGTTGTACCACTTCTGGCTTTCATTGTGTCACATGCGACATCCAGTCATTTGACTTTCTGTTCCTCTATGTAATTTGTTTCTCTGTGGCTGATTTCAAGATGTTTTTCTTTGTCTTTAAATTGTAGAAGTTCAATATGATGTATCTTAGCATAGATTATTTTGAATTGATGTATTTGGCGTTCACATAACACTTTTAATACTTTAATTGGTGCATTGTAATTACACCTCACAGTGAGGTTCAAAGTGATAGAAGCCTCCCTTTCACCCAGCACTTAGAGTGATTCCCTGCGCATCTCACCCTGTACCCTGCTCTGCATATTAGTGAGAATGGGAGTGATACTTTATATATGGACTTAGCATCATTTGAACTGTTTACATAACTTCTTGAACATGTAGGTTTATATCTTCAAATAAATTGGGAAGTTTTCAGTCGCTGACTCTGGATAGTTTTTTAGCCATCTTTTCTTTGTCTTCTCCTTCTGAGATTTTGATTATATGAATATACCTTTTTTTGTTATTGCCTCACAATTCCCTAAGACTATTATTTCAGTCTACTTTCCGCTTTTCAGATTGTATAAATTATATTGCTCTGTTCTAAAGTTTACTAATTTCATCCTCTGTCATTTCCATTGCTCTATTTATTGCATATCCAGGGAGTTTTTAAATATACTTTTATTAGTACATTGTAATCACACATCATAATGAAATTCAGAGCGATAGGAACATACATGCAGAGATCTTTTAAAAATGTACTGATTTTTTTCTGTTCTACAGTTCCAGTTGGTACTTTTTTATGATCCTCTTTCTATTTTTTCACTCATTTTAGTAAAATTCATAATTGATTGCTGAATCAATTTTATAATGGCAATTGGAAAATCCAAAATCTGCTTCCTTTGGTATTGATATTTGTTGATTGACCTTTCTTATTCATGTTATGTTTGCCCTGGATTTTATTTTATGAGATTCGAGATCTCACTTAACCTTTGACTTTAGCAGTCCATCTTCCTGTTGAGTTGTACCATGAGGGTACGGTGGGTATGTATATTCATTTTCCCAATGGGCCCAGCAAAGTGAAATAAAAATTGACAGCAGCCAGGCATGGTGGCACACACTTGTAATCCCAGTACTTGGGAGGCTGAGACAGGAGGATCACAGGTTCGCAGCCAGCCTCAGCAACTTGTGAGGCCCTCTGCAACTTAGTGAGACCCTGTTTCAAAATAAAGAATAAAACAGGGCTGGGGGTGTAGCTTGGAGGTAGAATGCCCCTGGGTTCAATCCCCAGTATCACACACACACACACACACACACACACACACACACACACACACACACACAAAATGATTCAGAGTACCTCACTGCAGATAGGCAGAACAGAAGTTATCCACCTCATAGCCCTAATGACAGCTTCCCAATAAAAATGAAGCACAAACCTGCTACCTATAAAAGAAGTTATGAGTTTCCTTCTAGAAACAAGTTCTACCATGGAGGGAAAATGTGGAGAGCTGACTTCCATGATTCTATTGCTGTAGAGTTGAAGGCAGAAGGTCATCTCCCAGAGGGGCCTTGGTAATATGGGGCTGGGAGTGGGGTTTCTGCTAGCTATCTCACCTCAAAGCGCCTCAGTCTTTCTCCTTGAAGGAAGTGGGATGCTCTGTTCTTTGCTGGCCCCCACTGATACCAGAAGAGGAGAAAACCAGTGCTCACTACTCACCAATTTGTATCACTTCCTTCTGTTTTGTCGATGCCGATGCTGGTTGTGGGTAGAGGCTCTGCTCACAGCTCACCCCCCCTTGACACCTAGATGGGAGTGTGAAGCCTGAGGAGCCTGGTCCCACCTCACAGAGGGTGACACTGTGTTTGGCCTGCTCACTAATCTTGAATCAAAGTGCTTCTTCCTCTGTGTTTGGCGCCCATGTTAAATATACTTGGGTTTCTGTTAAAGTCAGGCACAGAAGTAATGCACAAACTCTGTGCTGGGAAAAACCAAGGGAAAGTTTTAGCATATATTTGACAATGACATAATTTCACAATATAGTTCTCTCTAGGACCATGGAGTTATTGAGCTCTACCACCAGTCAAAAATATTACTATTGGCCAATTTCTTCTTATGTGTTTATGTTAGAGTTTACTACTGTGTTTTCCTTGATGGTAACGTTCAATTTTCCTTTTGTTTCCAAGTCTGTCTTCTCTCTTCACATAAAAATCTATTCTTGTAGATGCTCAATAGATTTGTGGCAGAACCTAATAATTGTCTCCCCATATCCATTCTTCCTCTATACCATAGTGTACTATAACTTTCATGTTGAACAAGCACATGACACCACAAATAAGCCTGTATTCCTCAGCCTCCTGTGAAGCTAGGCCTCCAGCGTGCCTAAGAGTCAGTCATGGTGAGCAGAGGAAGAGGGATGGAGGCAATATCTGCTTCATATATTTATAATAAAGGACATGATTTCCCTTCTGTCCCTTCCAGAGTTTACAATGTGGATATGAGGTGATTCATCCTCAACCAGGTGGGTGAAGGAGCAACATAAAGACAAAGGAGCAAAGATGTAGGGTAGCACAATTCTATTTGTAGTGCAAAGCTATAGGAACAGCCTCAATTTTGGGTGAGATAGAAATGAACTTCTTAATGAAGCCATCATGCTTCCAGAATTCTCAGAAGAGCCACAATTATATCCTAACTAATCCCATCCTTAACCTCTTTATGGAATGTATCTTTCAGTTGTTCCAAATAAAACACAGTTTCAGGAAGAGGGAGTGTGATATTTAATTCCAATGGCATTAAAGATTAATTTTGTAAAGGTGGAAATAAAATTTAGAATGGAAAAAATAAAAGAAATTTGAGAGACTGAGGAAAGTGAGAAAATATAGAGAACTTGCATTTACATTTTGAACTTGAACTAATTATCTAGGATTAGGATAAAACTTTAAGAAAGCTAACAAATGCAAATAAATTTACAGTTTATCATTAAATTTAAAAAGATTCATTTCCAATCTCTGATGGTAAATATCCTATACTATCACCAAAAGTCTTGATATCAAAAAAGACATTAATAATTATCTGCTCTGTTGGACTACCAGAATCTAAAAGGGGTCTTGTGGGTCTCCAAGGTTCATAGAGCAACCTGCGGAACAAAATTCCAAGGTGGTAGACATCCCTTTCTTTCTACCTGTGCCATATTTAAAGTGCTCATGTTTATGTAAACAGTTTTCCATATTGAAAAATCATAATGACTATAATAAATTAATCCAGCCTAATTTCAACTGAATGTATTGCTATGTACATTAATTTAATTGACCAACTTTTAAATTTTGACCTATTGAATAACCAAAACTATCTTAGGTAATTATAATATAAAGACAGAACTGACTCAATCTTTTCTGGTTTTGAATTCATAAAACAATTAAAAAACTGACATTATTGTTATTAATATAGTGTGTTACATTTATTTTTGTAATAATTTATTGATATAATGATATTCTCTGTTTTGAAATTTATGAAATCTTTCAGATGCATCACTTCATACACTTAAAAATCATTCTCTATAAAGTTTCTTGCTTTATTAGAACAGATATCACTGTCCAAGGAGGAGAACACTGAAGGGGAACAATGCTAGGACTTTCTAAATTTTAGCTCCCTGACTTTTTTATATGGCCTACAAGTTAAGGATATTTTTATATAAGTATAATTTAATAAAGCATAAATATAAAAATAATATTTTGTGAAAAATCAAATTTCAGTCCCACAAATAGTTTTATTGGCATACAGTCACACTCATTAATTTACTTATTTCTATGACTGCTTTTTTAATATCTATTTTTATTAACACCTATCAATTGTACATATTAGTGGGATTCACTGTGATATTTCCATACATGTATCAACACAATGAAGCACACATGAATCATACCTATTCATTCATCCTTCCTTCACCCTCACTCCCTGCCCTCTCATCCCCTCCCTGTCCCTGGCAATTACTATTTTCAAGTTGACTTTTTTGTTAATTTCCATATGTGAAGAGAATATGTAATACTTGTCTTTCTGTATCTGGCTTATTTCACTAAAAATTATGTCCTCCAGTTCCATCCATTTTGATGCAAATTACATGATTTCATTCTTATTTATGGCTGAATAATATTCTACTGTCTATATGGGAACATATAAACGTAGGTTCATATTATGTTTTTATAACATATATGTACATATACATTAATATACATATATCACATTTTCTTTATCCATTCACCTGCTGATGACCTAAGCTGATTCAGTCTCTTACCTATTGTGAATGGTGTATGATTGCTTTCACTCTGTGATAGCAGACTTGAGTAATTAAAATAAGAAAACAATATGGCCAGTAAAGCCTAATATATTCTCTATCTGGTCCTTTCCAGAAAACTTTTTCTGACCCTTGATTTCAACCATTCTGTAATATATTGGATTATGTTCTAGGACTTTACCCAATAATTTGTTAAAATCTATGTTTTCTAGCTAGTAGATTTTTAATAATTTTATTGGTACATTATAGTCTCATATCATAATGTAGTTCAGAGTGATAGTGACATACATGCACACAAAAGTTGGTAAGTTTTCCCCAGCTCCCTCCCCATTCCCCCCTCTTCCCCATACAAGATATTGAGAAAGACATTGTTATTCTCACATATGTACAGAATGTCAGTGGAAGTGTTTCCTTCATTGATTCTCCCTCTCCCCCTTCTGTTTCCCCTAGACTACCTCCCTTGCTCCACTGGATTTTCTCCTTCATAATCTGGAGTCCCTCCGGTATCCCAATTACTCCCTTGCTTCCGAATGTGAAAGAAAACATATGACCCTTCCCTTTCTGTGACTGGCTCATCACACTTAACATAAAGTTCTGCAGTTCCATCCATTTTCATGAAAATGACATAATTTTGTTGTTCTTTACTGCTGAGTAGAATTCCATTGTGTGTATATTGCATAATTTTATAATCCATTCATTTGTTGATAACCAACATCTGGGTTGGTTCCATAATTTGGCTATTATGAATTGTGCTGCTTTACACATAGACATCCATGTATTATTATAATATTCTGATTTCAGTGCCTTTAAAAACATACCTAGGAGTGGTATAGCTGGATTATATGGTGGATCCATTCTCAGTTTTCTGAGGAATCTCCATACTGATCTCCATAGAGGCTGTACTAATTTGCAATCCCACCAACAGTGTAGAAAAGTTAAATTTTCCCCATGTCCTCACCAGCATTTATTGATGTTTGACTTCTTGATGATTGCCATTCTAATAGGGGTTAGATGGAATCTCAGTGTAGTTTTAATTTGCATCTCCCTGATTGCTAATGATGTTGAACATTTTTTCATGCATGTATTGACCTTTTGTATTTCATTTTGGAAAGTACCTATTTACTATAATTGACCATTTTTTGATGAGGTTATTAGTTTTTTTGTGTTAAGTCTTAATTTGTATATTCTAGATATTAGTCCTCTATCAGAGGAATAACTGGCAAAGATCTTCTCTCATTCTGTAGGCTCTCTCTTTAGCTTCTTGATGGTTTCCTTTGATGAGCAGAAGCTTTTAGTTTAATGCCATCCCATTTATTAATTCTTGTTTTAATTTTCTGAGATTTGAGGGTCTTAATGAGGAGGTTTCTACCTGTGCCTATATGTTGGAGTGTTGGACATATGCCTTCCTTTCGTACTTTCAAAGTCTCTGGTCTAATTTCCAGATCTTTGATCCATCTTGAGTTGACTCTTGTGCAGGATAAGAGGTAGGGATTTAATTCCATTTTTATATAAAGGAATAACTAGTTTTCCCAACACCATTTGTTGAAAAGGCTGTATTTTCTCCAATGTATGCTCTTGGCACCTTTGTCAAAAATCAATTTGCTATAAATATATAGATTTGTTTCTGTATCTTCTATTCTGTTCCATTGGTCTTTGTGTCTGTTTTTGTGCCATACCATGATGTTTTTATTATGATAGCTCTGTAGTATAATTTGAAGTCAGGAATTGTGATGCCTCCTGAATGGTTGTTATTGCTGAGAAATGTTTTTGCTATTCTGGGTCTTTTATTTCTCCATATGAAATTTAGGATTGATTTTTCTAGGTCTGTGAAGAACGACATTGGTATTTTGACAGGGATTGCATTGACTCTGTAGATCACTCTTGGTAAAATTGTCATTTTGGTAATATTTATTCTGCCTATCCAAGAGCATTGGAGAGATGTCCATCTTCTAAGATCTTCTTCAGTTTCTTTAATGTTTTATAATTTTCATTTTAGAGGTCTTTGACCTCCTTGGTTAATTTATTCCAAGGTATTTTATTGTTTTTGAGATTATTGTGAATGAAATTGTTTTCTGAATTTTTCAGTTGATTCATGATTGGCATATAGAAAAGCTACTGATTTTTCAAAAATTATTTTATTTTTAGACCTCTATATTGATGTATGATTGACATAGAAAAAGCTGTTCATATTTAACACATAAAACTTGATGAATTTGGAAATATATATATGTATTTCTGAATGTATATATATATATGTATCCATGAATCATTGCAATCTATGCCATAAACCTATCAACTCCAATAATTTCCTACCACCACTATTATTACTATTATTATTATTATTATTTGTGCATGATAACACTTATCATCCACTTTCTTAAGAGATTGTTAAGTATTTAATACAATTTTTTAACTATAGTGCCTATGCTATATAGTAGACATCTAGGACCAACTAATCTCATATAACTGAAACTTTGTGTCTTTCAACTATTATCTCTCCCTTTCCCCCACTCTCCAGCCTCTAGCAACCACCATTCCATTCTCTGCTTCTATAAGTTTGACTAATTTAGAAGTTTTACTAATTTATGAGTTTGGCTAATTTAGAAGTTTTACTAATTTAGGCTCAGTATATAAGTGATATTATGTAATGTTAGCCTTTCTGTGTCTGGTTTTCACTAGTTGCTTTTAAGAAATTTTGAAAAATACTGTAGCATATTCTTTGATCTTCACAAGAACCCTATGCTATCAGTGTAATTTCCACTTTATCTGCAAAAAGACATATGTTAAAATGCATACATATTGTCTATAGTAAGTGACAGAACAGACTTAGAAACTAGATGAATGCCCCATCAGAACCATCTAAAATATGTAAAAATAAGACATCAACCATAATATTTTCTCACCTAAGTATTATTTGCTTATGTCCAGCATAATATAAAAGAACAGGTCTATAGCATCAACATTTTACTGTGCAATTTACCTATTGGTTTAATAGGATTTATAGAACAATAGAAAAAATTTTCCCAATCAGAACCTTAAGTAACCCCAATTGAATATTTTTAGAAACCATTCAGTTTTAAATGATAAATATTTCTGTAGTTATTGTTCCAGTCAGCATTCTTACAGCTATAATCTAAAGATTTGACCACATAACTTAGAGGAAAGATTTAGTTTTTTACAGTTTTGGGTTCAGTCCATGTGAGGCCGGGGGATCACGGATCTCAGGGCATGGGGTGGTGGAGAGAGAGAGCATATGGGCTGTGCTCTTCACATCATGGAGGCAAGAAGCAAGAGTGAGAATGGGGAGGAAGAACCAAATATAATCCCCAAGGCCACACCTTCAGGGATCTCGCCCCTCCAGCCACACCCTATAAACCCATGACACCACCCAGGTAAACCCATTGCAATGTTTTATCCACTGCAATCCAACCCTCAAGATTCAATAACATCAACTCCAAATATTAAAAAATGAACTCCTTAGGGGATATTTTATATCTAACTATAACAGTTATCATTCCTATATACTCATATCTCAAAGTAAATGTTTCTAATCAAATTGCTTTTCATCAAAAATCTGAAGAAAAATTTATGAGAAAGTTGCAAGAAGAATGATAGGAAACACTAATCGGAAAATCTCAGTAATGTATAGTATTTTCTGCCTAAGGAAAGCTATCATTGCTTTCTACTGATTGAAAAAGAGGTTAGAAGGAAGTCTCTTAATATGGTAAATTATACCCTTCAATTACTTGTTTTGAGATAGATGAGACTATTATTTTTATTAACACTTCGTAGAGTTTCTCTAGAAGATGCCATTATAAAACAATGCAATTAGAAAAAAAGTAATTCACTATGCCAAAACTAAGATAGCATTGTGATTCAATTTAACATTTAATAATTTATGTTAATCTGAAACAAGAAAAATAAGTATCTATTAATTAAGCACTCCAGACTTAAAAGCATGCATTATATTTCCATTCTAAAGATCCAATATGTAATATGTATTTTATAAATGCTCTTAAAGTCAAGCATCTGGGTTAAGTATTGAACAAATTTATGTAGATTTTCAAGCTATAAAATAGCAATTTATTTTTTTGATGAAAACTGTCCGTATGAGACAAACACTACAATGCTTAAACTAGTATATAATTAGTATGCCATCTTTTTTCTTTCCCTGACTTTTCATTTTGAACTTTTCTGGTATTTTAAAGGCACACAAACATGAAGAAAAGCTCACTGTTTCATCATTTTATGAACTTAGGTTACTCATTAAGCTGTTTAGCTTTGATAGTTTCAGCTGCTGTAGAAAATATCACTCTTCTTTTGTTTTCTACAAAAAAAATACTTACTTTCAGGATTTAGAAAATGAAAGTACTTTAGACAACCATATATAGCCTTTAAATGGAGGCACATTCTTTCTATCCTGGAAGTTATGTTATAGGCCATAGTCATTCACCTTTAGTCACATGTCTTTGCTTCCCAAGGATGAGGTGGACAAAATGAGCTTGAAAAGCAGTTGTCTGAAGTTGGAGGTGGTTAGAATTAGAGAATACTAGAGTTCAAAGCCCGCAAATGGAGAGGCCAGCAAAATGAGTCCAACTTGCTGCATATGTAAATGGAAGCTATCATGGTTTGGATCCAGAATGTCTGTCCCCAAAATGCTCATGTGTTGAAAACATGATCCTCAATGCAGCAAGGTTCGGGCAGTGGGGGGGGGGGACTTTTGGGAAGTGACTGGATCATGAGGGCTCTGTTCTTATCAGTGGGTTAATCTATTGATAGCTGTGTGGACGACTGGGAGGTGGGACCTAGTTGGGTGAAGTAAAGCTGAGCAGCTTTCCTCTGCCACTCCCTTCTGTCCTGTTTGGTCTCACCTTGGGCCCAAAGAAATGGAACCAGCAGACTATATACTGAGACCCCTGAAACCATAAGACAAAATAAACATTTCCTCCTCTAAAAATTTTTTTAAATAATTAATTTAGACAATTTAGCTCCAGCTTACATTTAATATAGATGGTTCATCATGAAAAACTTATTAGTTAATTTTAATGCCTATTAAATGAATTTACTATGTGGAAATAGAAGTGAATCTGTCAAGTTGGTCTCATTGACTTACTAGATACAAACTTATATTCTAAAAACAATTACATTTTAACAAATTGCCAAGGAAAAACATATTTCTACATATTATTAATTATAGTCAGTGAAAGGTAAATATGGAAATGTGGAAATGGGGTCTTTAATATCACTGTATGTTTTATTATTTTTATATTTATTTATTTATTTATTTATTTATTTATTTATTGTGGTACTGGGGATTGAACCCAGGGGCGTTCTACCTCCGCACTACACCCCCGGCCCTATTTTTTTATACTTTATTTTGAAACCGGGTCTCACGAAGTTGCAGAGGGCCTCACTAAGTAAAGAGTGAGAGAGGGGGAGAGAGAGAGAGAGAGAGAGAGAGAGCTGAGGCTGGCCACGAACCCGGATCCTCCGGTCTCCGCCTCCCAAAGTACTGGGATTACAAGCATGCACCACCACGCCCGGCTTCGCTGTATGTCTTATAAGGAATTTACTTAGGAGGAAAAGAAGCCTGCTTCAGTAGAAAACTGCACTGTCTATGGCATTCACATTCAGCTATGCCATTTAGAATTTCTGGGAGCTATTTTACAACTCTGTCAATTATGAATATCTGATAGTGATACAAAACAATTATTTTTATAGATAAATTAACTTCTATAAAAATTCTTTGCTTTCTGGTAGAGTCTCAATTGACTTATTTCCCCCTTTATGGAAGAATCAATTTCCATCTCCATTTTTACATTTACTTTAATACTCCTGTTCTATAAATGTATCATGTTGAATTCTACTATGAACATTTTAAAATATTTGCTGGTTCCCTTGTTACATTTAAAGAAAATCATCAATATGTTCATTTTGTCTATCTGTCATTTCACATTTTCATCAAAATTGTCTTTTAAGTTTTGGAGGACTTCTACCATGATACCCAATGTATTCACTTATAGAAATTGGTTAACTTCTTTACCAAATATATGCACTTCATAAACATTCTAAGCCCAGATGAGCCATTGCTTAGGTCCTGCAGGAGACTCAAAAGAATCAAGAGATCTCTGCTGACTAAAATTTTTTCTGCCTACAGATTTTGCATTTTATATTGCACTTTTATTTTTAGATCTGGTGTGTTCACAGCCAATGATTGTAGGCAGGAATAATTGACAATTTGATTTTTTTTTTTTTTTTTTTTTTGCGGTACCGGGGATTGAACGCAGGGGCGTTCTACCTCCGCGCTACGCCCCCGGCCCTATTTTTTTATGCTTTATTTTTTTGAAACCGGGTCTCACGAAGTTGCGGAGGCCTCACTAGGGAGAGAGACACAGAGAGAGAGAGAGAGAGAGAGAGAGAGGAGAGAGAGAGAGCGAGAGAGAGCGAGAGAGAGGAGAGAGAGAGCGCAAGCGAGCGCACATGCGCACATGTGCACTGAGGTTGGCCGCCAACCCGGATCCTCCGGTCTCCGCCTCCCAAAGTACTGGGATTACTAGCGTGCGCCACCACGCCCGGCTGATAATTTGATTTTATATCATTTGGTTACCACTGAAAATCGATTAAGAGCTTATGGATGGGTGTTTACTTTCTGTTGGATAAGAGATGAGATAGAATCTGGTTTGTAAGCCTTGTGTATTTCTTTGTCCACTTTGAGCTTAACCTATTAAGTTGTTTGTGATCACAGGAGAACTTCTTTGGGTATCTGGACTGACCAATGAGTTCCTTTCACATTTTTTCTTAATCCGTGGCAGAGAAACTATAGTATTAAAGCTATAAGCCTCTCTATGTATATCTATCTATCTATCTATCTATCATCTATCTATCATCTATCTGTCAGCAAATGTCTGATTGTATAAGTAAATAACACCTTCTCAAATTGTATTATAGTCTTCTAAATTAAAGGAACATCCACGGTGGGAAATGTTTTGGAGATGGCAGCAACAGCAGTAGAATGCCATTTCCAGGGAAACTTTATCAACTGAATGTCCAGCAGCAGCAGCTCGGTGTTTGAGGTGCTAGCTTTAGTAGCAGTGAGAAAAGAGAATAGTTTTACTTGTCACACATTTTATGTGATATGATTTTGATTAAAACTTGATCTCTGATCCTTCTCTCGTTTATTGAGACTCATTCTCTAACCTTGCTTGGAATATTTTCAGCTACAATTTATTTTTAAATAAATTTTTCTGCTGTATTTGGCAGATTCAATTTGTTTGTCAAAACCAAAACCCATAACTAATGTGAATATTGCCACAAGAAATAGCAGCAAAAAAATAATGTCAACAGGACAGTGATTAGAATTTGGGATATTTTGCTAGTTTGAGTTGAAAGCTATGGAAGGTGTGATACTTCCATAGTTTTAATATCACTGTGTTTTATAAGGAATTACTTAGGAGGAAAAGAAGCCTACTAAGTAAATTTAGGGATGGATGTTTATATTAACATGGCATTACTTCAAAAAGAAGTCTAATTCCATTGTAACCAGTTAATTTTTGGTGTTTCAAAACTTTCCTTTGGTTTTCAGCAGTTTCTAAGTGTTCTCTTTGTGTATATTATACTTGAGGCTCCTTTACTAAAATTCAGCTAAAATAACAGGTAAAATTATTAGTTAGTTTCCTTCAAAAGAGAGCTATGACATTTCAAGAAATTATTTCCTTATAACCATGCAGACAATTTATTGTAAAAGTTTAAGTTTGGAAGTAAGGGTATATGAGGGTAGCTGAAGTGATAAACTGGAGAACATGACATCTTTCATTCTGCTACCTGGCAACAAAGAGCTCTATCTTTGAAAATGACTGCATCTGAGGAAACAACTGGGAGAGAGTGGGAGATAGAGGAAAACTCCTCACTTTAAGGATGACAAGGCTGGATTATTACTTTTTCAATATACCATACTCCACTATTCTTCCCACCTCCTCACCCCTTGCATACTAGTCTTTGCACTTACAATAAAATGTTTACACTTGGCCTATGGATCAGGAGTTATTGAAATACAGAAGGTGAGACCAGAAAATTCATTCTTAAGGGCACAGTAGCACCAGGAACATTTAGTTTGCAAAGACAGTCCTAGTGTCCCGTGTGCCTGTTATTAGGAGCATTGTCCTTACAAAATGGTTCTAGAGGCATTTCTCTTCTTCTTTTTATTCATTCGTTATTAGTGATATTGTAACCTAAAACTTTTAAGTCCGTGTGCATTTGCTTTAGTCTGGTTCTCCAGACATCTGGAAATTCTCTGAACTGCTTGTATTTTTTTAAATAAATTGCCTTTTACTTAATCAATCATTATCAGCTTCCATTATGTAAAACTAAGAACCACTTCTCATACAAAGGAAGACAAGAAACAATAAGTCCAAAAGGGCAAAATTATCATTAAAATACATAAACATATAGAATAAATATAAGTGATTAGAAAGAAAAGTATCAAGACAATAATCAAGGAGGAATGGCAGAGAGAGCTGAGGCTGGCCACGAACCCGGATCCTCCGGTCTCCGCCTCCCAAAGTACTGGGATTACAAGCGTGCGCCACCATGCCTGGCTCTATAATTGCTAACTTTAAATGACAAATTTATTAGATTGACCAAATTCAAATAATTTTTTTAAAGAACAATATTCTAACTAGATATTGGTAATAATTTAGCAATATTTCAGAAAGTTTCTTTCTGATGCTTATATAATTATATAAGTTCTAACTTCATTTTTTAATGAATGTCCTCATTGTGGCTCTTTGAAAGAGAAAAGCAGTATATAAATTTTCCAATTTGAACTAAAATAGTAGTGATGGATCCCTCTCTAAAATATAAAACTATATAATATCATACCCAAAGAAGCACAAATCTGACAACCAAAATAATGAAAGAGCACATAGAATTAATTCCTAATAATATTCATAAATTGTTGGATTTTAACTCCTGTTGTTATGTTAAGCCAATTTGTGGAAGGGCTGATCATTTATCTGAAGTGAGTAAAAATAATACAACACAAGACAAAAGCCTTTATATAGTTTTATCTCAAGCTCACCAAGACAACCCCTGTGGCATGTAAGGGGTGGTAATATAGCATTTCAATATTCATGATCTAATGTGAATGGAGCTGTGTTCTGGGTTTCCTTTTCAGTGGCATTTTAATTGCTGTATAGATAAAATAAGGATTTTTAAGTTGATTTTTGTATCTTGCTACTTTGTTGTATGTGTTTATCAGCTCTAGAAGGTATCTGGTTGAGATTTTTTAGATCTTGTAAGTACAGGATCATGTCAACTGCAAACAGAGATAATTTCAGTTCTTCTTTCCCAATTTGTATCCCTTTAATTTCCTTCTCTTGTCTTATTGTTCTGGTTAGAATTTCAAGTATCATATGGAACAGAAGCGGTGATGGAGGGTATTCTTGTCTTGTCCTTGATTTTAAAGGGAATACTTTTAGTTTTTCTCCATTCAGCATTGTGTTAGGTTTGGGTTTATAATATATTGCCTTCATGATGGGGTAGGTTCTTTCTATCCCTAATTTCTTCAGTGTTTTTAACATCAATGGGTGTTGGATTTTTTCAAATGTTTTTTTTTTTCTGCATCTATTCAGATGATCATGTTACTTTTGTCCTTGGTTCCATTTATGGGATGAATTACATTCATTGAGTTGCAACCAGCCTTGCATTCCTGGAATGAAACCAACTTGGTCATGGTGAATAATCTTCTTGATGTGATTTTGAATGTGACTTGCTGGTATTTTATTAAGTCTTTTTCATCAATTATATTGGTCTGCAATTTTCTTTTCTTGAGATTTTTTTATTTGGTTTTGGAATCAAGGTGATACTGGCTTTATAGAATGAGTTTGAAAGAATTCCATCTTTCTATTTCATGAAGTAATTTAGAATTATTAGGCTTTGTTGTTGTTGTTGTTGTTGTTGTTGTTCTTCTTCTTCTTCTTCTTCTTCTTCTTCTTCTTCTTCTTCTCCTTCTTCTCCTTCTTCTTCTTCTTATTTCAAAATAGGGTCTCACTAGGTTGCTGAGAGATTCACTTAGCATGCCCTACTTGGATGTAGCCCTACTTTAAAGGTCTTATAGTATTTAGCTGGGATTCCATCCAGTCCTGGACTTTTTTTGTTTGTTTGAAGGCTATTTATTCTTGCTTGTCTCTCTTTGCTTACTATTGGTCTGTTTAGGTTTTCTATATCCTTTTGGTTCAATTTAGGTTGGTTGTATATGTCTAGAAATTTTCAATTTCTTCTAGGTTTTCCAGTTTATTGGAGTATATGTTTTCAAAATAGTTTCTAATGATCCTCTACATTTCCATGCTGTCTGTGATGATACATACTTTTTTAATCTCTTTTTCTTCTTGTTTTTCTTGGGGGGTTATGTGGGCTAAGGATTTATTGGCCTAATTTATCTATTAAAAAAATAGGCTTTTGTTTTATTGATCCTTTGAAATTTTTTATTCTCTATTTCATTGATTTCTTATTTTATTCTAATTATTTCCTACCTTCCACTGGATTGGGGTTTAGTTTGTTCCTGTTTTTCTAGGGCCTTGAAATGCACAATTAGCTTGATTATTTTCAGTTTTCTTTTTTTTTAAATTGTGGGTACTCGATGCTATTAACTTCTCTCTGAAAACTGCCTTCATAGTGTCCCAAATTTTGTTAAGTTGTGTTTCTATTGTTATTTGATTCTAGGAGTATTTTAACTTATATCCTTATTTCCTCTATGATCTAGTATTCATTCAAAAGTGTATCATTTAATCTTTAATCACCATAAATTTATGCAATCTATTCACAATAACCTCAAAAAAAAAAAGAAAATACTTAGGAACAAATCAAACTAGGGAAGTAAAAGAACTCTACAATGAAAACTACAGAACACTAAAGAAAGAAATCGAAGAAGAACTTTGAAGGTGGAAAGACTTCCCATGTTTTGGGGTAGGCAGAATAAATATTGTCAGAATAGCCACACTACCAAAAGGGATCTACAGATTCAATAAAGTTCCTATCAAAATACCCATGTCATTCTTCACAGAGCTTGAAAAAATAGTCCTAAAATTTATATGGAAGAACAAAAAAACCAGAATAACCAAAGACATTCAGAGAAATAAGAACCATGCTGGAGGCATCATGATACCTGATTTCAAATTATACTACAGAGCTATAGTAGTGAAAACAGGATCATATTGTCACATAAATAGATATATGGACCAATGGAATAGAAGATATAGAAACAAATTCTTATAGAGAGTTGATTTTTTACAATGGAGCCAAAAATATATGCTGAAGAACAGATAGCCTTTTCAACCAGTGGTTTTGGGAAAACTGATTATCCATATGTAGAAGACTAGAATTAGAGCCCATTCTCTCACCCTGCACAAAAATTCACTCAAGATAGGTCAAAAATCTAAAAATTAGACCATAAATTTGGCAATTATTAGATGAAAACATAGACCAACTCTTCAAAATATAGGTACTAGTATAGACTTCCTCAATAAGACCCCCAAATCTCAGGAAATAAAACTGAGAATCAATAAATGGGATGGCATCAAATTATAAAGCTTCTTCACAGCAAAGGAAACAATCAACAGTCTGAAGAGAGAGCCTGTAGAATGGGAGGAAATCTTTGCCAATTACACCTCTAATATCTAGAATATATAAAGAACTCACAAAAAACTTAATCCTAAAAAAACTCAATTTTGGAAATAGTCAATTGGACTCAATAGAATTTTCTTAAAAGAAGAAACAAAAATGGCCAATAAATATATGAAAAATGTTCAACATACATTAGCAATCAGAAAATTTTAAATCAAAACTATACTGATATTCCATCTAATTCCAGTTAGAATGGCAATCATCAAGAATACAAACAGTAATAACTACTGGCAAGGATGTGGGGAAGTAGTAATTCCTATACACTTTTGGTGGAACTGCAAATTAGTACCACCACAATGGAGATCAGTGTGGAGGTGCCCCAAAAGACTGGAAATAGAACCACCATATTACTCAGCTATATCACTCCTTGATATTCTTTCAAAATAATTAAAGTCAGAATACTAAAGTGATACATGAGTATCCATATTTACAATTCACAATATCATAAGCCGTATACAAATTCACAAGCAGTACAATTCACAATATCCAAATTATGGAACCAGTGTAGGTGTCCATAAACAGATGAATGGATAAAGAAAATATGCTATATATACACAATGGAATTCTACTCACCATAAAAAACAAAATTATGTCATTTGCAGGAAAATGGTTGGTATAGAGAATATTATGTTAAGTGAGATTAGCTAGTCTCAGAATGTCAAAGGTTGTATGTTTTTGTTCATATGTGGGAGCTAGAGAGAAAATGGGAAACAAAAGAGACTTCAGGCAAATGAGAAGAGAGACCAGTAGAATAGTGGAAGGGGAATGGGGGAAATTAGTGGGAAGGAGAAAAAGAAGGCTGGATGAAAGAAACAGTTTAAATAATGCTATGTCCATTTATGACTGTATCACTACCAATCTCACTAGCATGTACAGAGAGAGGAGGAAGTAGGGGGGTATCTGGAAGGAATCATTCCATGTGCTGTGGGCATGTATGTTTGTATCACATGAACCTCTCACACACAATTACAATGCACCAATAAAATATATTTAAAATTATTCATGGCCTAAAGGGAGGAAATAAAACACAGACTAGTCCTATTTCTTATACCTTTAGGACAGTTAGTGGTAGTATAAACACACTGTAAAACTGGTGTTTTAGGAAAAAAAAGACTAACACTTCATCATTGTCTCAAGGAGAGGAGAGGAAAAACAAAATAGATAACATTTTCATGATCAATACCTTTGCGAAATACTAATTTTCTTTCAAAAACCATAAATCATGTAAACAGAATACATTATGCTGTTGTTCACACCATCCATCTACTTAATTTTATACCCTTTATTATGTGTGGATTATTTTAGTTTATTTGTGATTTATCTCCCACATATATTCAATATGACAACAAATTTCTATCACCTAGGACATATTAATTACTTTAATTTAGTAATAAACTGGAGCATACTGGCAGACATAGCAAAAATGGGAAAGCATTGTGTTGTATAGTACTAACAGCATTCAGAAAATGAACTGTTTATGGAGATATTATTTTATTGCTGACATTAAAACATGAAACAAATTTATAATGCAAACATTTTTAGATAAAATTTGTGTAATTTTAATTGAAGTGTTTTTTCTTTTTTTAGTAGGGCATTGTAATCATACATCTTGGTGAAGTTCGGGGTGAAAGAGGCATACATGCACACAGCATTCATTGAGCCTCCCCCAGTTCCCACTCCTCTTCCTCTCCCTCTCCACCTTCCTGTGCTCAGCACAGTGATTGGCTTTGATAAGCTTGTGTATGTACATCATGTCCATTGAGGTGTTTCCCTCTTCAAGTCTTTCTCCCTTTCCCATCTCCCTCAGGTCCCCTCCTTCACTCCACTGAGGTTTTTCCTCTTTTGTCTGTAGTCCCTCCTGTGTCCCAATTTCTCCCTAGCTTCCACATATGAGGGAGAACATCCAATCTTTCACTTTTTGTGACTAACTAATCTCACTTAGTATATTCAATTGGAGTGTTTTAAGTAGAACTGTTCTAAAGAATTATTTCATATTTAGCCTTTTGTATTTGTTAAACAAGAGCTTAAAATAACATAATTTAAGTATACATATGACATTAGGAAACATTAGGAACAATTTAAAGCATAATGTAGAAGAAATGTTTAATCCATCAATGGAATAATTATCTAAGAGTTTTTAACATATCTTGAAATTTACCTAATCCAATATTGAATATATGCCAAGGGTATTTTAAAGAGTATTTTGTAAGACTTTCTCTGTCTTTGCTTATGCAAAATAATGTGCTTTTGAAACTAGACCTACAGAAAAATTATATAAATTACATGCACAATTACCCTACATATTCAGACATAGTAACTATTCTAAATATTCACACAAGTGAATTGTCAACAGGTAAGGTTTGTATTTGTCTTAGGAAAAACTTGACATTGCCTAACTATGCAACAAATAGTACAAAACAACTTGGAGGTTATTTTGCTTTGAGAGACTTTTGTGTTTAAAAGTGAATGTTGGATAAAAACTGGATATCATTAAGTGAATACTCTCATTAATTAATGAAAATAATAAAATAAACCATTATTCATCTGATTGTTACTAATGTCCTATATGAAGCTTGTTGTTATGACTGAGATATAGGATGTCCCCTGAAAGTGCTCATGTATTGATGTTCAGAGGTGATATAATTGAATCTTGAGGGTTCTAATCCCTTGGGTGGCAACCTAGGCAGGTAGGGTATGGCTGGAGGAGGTAGGTCATTGGGGGTGTGTTCTTGGGGACTATATATATATACATGGACCTTCCTATACTTTATTATGTATTGTATATATCCATGGACCCTCTTATACTATACTTTATATATACTATGATATATTCACGGACCCTCCTCCCCTTTCTCTCTGCTTCCAGTCACCATGCCCTAAGCTCCACAGACTTAACTTACCCTAAAGTGGCCTGAAACCTCTGAAATATCCAGAACTGTGAACAAATATATCTTCTTTCCTCTTAGTTGTTGTCATCAGGTACTTTGGGTCACAGCAATGAGAATACTGACTGAAATACTATTTAATATAACTTTGAGGCATTATTCATGTAACTTGCCAGAGATCTTTAATTTTTCTTTTCTTTGACAAGCTACCCTGAAAAGAAATATCTAAAACTTGTTAGTTTCATTGCATACTTAGAACGTATCTGGCTGCCTTATTTTGTGGAAGTACTCTAGTGGAAGTTTTAGTTTAATGTGAGGAATAACCACTACTCAAAGGAATATAAAACAAGTAATGGTAATTGTTAATGAGGCATGGAAATTAGTGAGGCAAAAAACAAACAAATAAACAAAAAAAAACCCTCCAAACTGAGTCTTGGGTTCTCACTGTTAGTCATTTTATGTTTTAGACATTGGGGAAATGAAAACTAAGAATAATTATGTATCACTGCATACCTATTAATATGTATAAAGTAAAAATAAAGACCATTCAAGTTTTGGGGAAATGAATGGAACTGGAAAATATGCTAAGCGAGATTTGTCGATCACAAAACATGAAGGGTCGGGTGTTCTCCCTCACATGTGGAAGCTAGGGAGAAATTGGGACACAGGAGGGACTTCAGACAATGGAGAAACCTTAGTGGAGTGAGGAGGGGACCTAACTGAAGGAGATGGGAGGGGGAGGAAGACTTGAAGAGGGCCATGATGTGCATACACAAACTCATCAAAGCCAATCACTGTGCTGAGCATGGGAAGGTGGGGAGGGAGAGAGAGAGAGTGGGGCGGGAACTGGGGGAGGGCTCAATGAGTATTGTGCACATGTATGCCTCTATCACCCTGAATTCCATCACAATGTATGATTACAATGCACCAACAAAATAAAAAATAAAAAATAAATCCTCATATACTGATAGTATGGATGTAAAGTAATATATTTTGTAAAACTTTGTTTGCAGTTTCTTGAAAAGTTAAACATGTACTACAATAAAACCCAATTGTTCCATGGCAAAAAAACCATATAACCATACAGAAATTTATATGCAAAAGTCATAGCTCCTTTATTTATAATAGTAAAATACTAGAAACAACATAAATATCCATAAATAGGTAGATGGATCTAAAGGTTAGCCCATAATATGTAATACTGCTTAGAAATAAATAAGGGGGATGTAGCTCACTGGTAGAGTACTTGTCTAGGAAGCATGAGGCCCTGGGTTTAACTCCCAGAACCACCAAAAAAAAAAAAATGACACAACAACACAGAGAAATCTCAAAATAATTACACAGAGTGAATAGAGACAGATAAATATAGTACATGCTATAGAAGGACATTTATACAAAGTTCTGGGAAAATCAAATTAATCTTTAATGATAGATATTTGCCTGCCTCTGGATGGAGTGAAGGAGAGGTCAGCAGGGAATCGTCTGGCAGACAGATCATAAAGAGGCATGTCAAAACTTTAAATGTGATAAATATATGAATTTTCTTCATTGTGATTATGCTTTTATGAATGTGTTCATAGGCCAAAAGCTGTTATAAAATTAAATCATATGTAGTTTATTGCATGCCATTTATATTTCAAGAAAAATATTACTCTTAGGTCTTATGGGAAGCATAAACCAGTCTCTATGTGAGAGATATCCTAGAGCCGATTGGCATCTTTCAGAAATGTATTAAGTAATGTTTTTAAGACATAGTTTAGGCAGGATTTAGTAGACTTATAACAAAAGTTACCTCAGACTTGTTGCTTTAAACTAAATTTTGCATAATATCATAATATTTTTGAAACCCAAGTTAGAGCTATCAATCTAGAAAAAAGTCTGTTCTTTTGGTAATGCAGTAGTCTAAAAGAAGAAATCTGAAGAGCTGTGATTTAGACTTTCTGTGATTTTCAATGCTTAAAAGAAAGAATAAAAATAATGTAAATTAGAATATTCTTTGGAAATTTGGAAGTTTGAGCACTGGCTACACTGGTGAAAATCCTCTGATAATTTGTAAAATAAATATTTTTAAAATTATTTATTGGTACATTATAATTATACATAAATTTGGGATTAATTGTGATATCTTCATACCTGTACATAATATAATGAGGTTGATTTCATTCCCCAGTGCCCCCTTTCCTGTCCTCCCATCCTCTTCCTCTACTTTCCTGGCCTCTCCTCTATTTTTATGAGTTCCATTTTTTATTCTTTTATTCTCTCCATGTTCCACATATGAGAGAAAACATACAACCCCTGATTTTCTGAGTCTGGCTTATTTCACTCAGCATGATCTTCTCCAGTCCCATCTATTTACCAGCAAATAACACAATTTTGTTCTTCTCTATAGCCAAAAAATAAGTCTTTGATAGAGGCCCAAATGGACCAGCATTATTCTGATCTCCACCTCATGGTGTATGTACTGAAGTATATATATACATGCACACACATAGGCAAAGAAATCTACAGATAGACTTTCTGTATAAAATGAACATGACTAGCATTTTTTAAATTTTATTTCACAATTCCCCACTGGAGTTTCCTTGAAGACGTATCCTAAGATGAACATTTAAAACTAAAAATGACAGTTAAAATCTATTGCCTGTATTATTTCCCTATGTTTACGGCTCTCTTATAAGTAGTGCAAAATTTTCAGGAGGAAAAACAGTAGAAAGCTGTTATCTCAGAGTCTCTAGTGTGGTTCAAAAACACAATGCACAAAAGAAAACAATTTATCTGTGGCAGAATATGAATTATTATTTTTCTTGAAAAAACAAGATTGTTTTCCTAGTTCCCATGAACAAGTACCTCATTCTTTATGCATTTTTAGGGAAATTTGTGTTTTGATAGCTCTGTTTCTATAAGTAAAGCACCATTAGGAAAAGGCTAATTAAAAAAACAAAAAAACCTTAACATTGTCAAGAATTTGGGATTACAGATTCCCAATGAAATCACATCTAGAAAACCAGGAAAAATGAAAACCTTATTTGTCCAGTGAAACAGCAACCTGGTTGAGGTCGGCCTTGTTGATGGAGAATTCTCCTTGGGACACTCACATTTCTGTCCACGTTGTCAGCAGAGGCACCGGCATCCCTCTGCTACAAACTGCCTTTCTAAGGATGTTTGTAAAGCAAACAGCCTTAGAATAGGGTTTTTCTCTGCTCTGATAGAGGGTGAGTTTGTTTACTGTCCTGCACAATAAGGCAATATTTTTCTTCCAGAGCAAAGATTGGGTAAGTTTGTTTGCATCCCATAATAAAGACTGGGATTTCCTAACCTTGATGATTCCTCTGCCATGTCTCAAACAAACGGTGTGTGCACAATCCTTGCAGGATGACAGGGATTTGGGGGCCATGAGAAACCTACACGCACATGAGAACCTACAGGCTCCTGGGCCTGCTCTGTGTAAGTAGTAAAGTGCTTGGTCTCTGACCCAGGCATCTCGTCTCTCATCAGCAAACAAACTAGTGTGCTGGCCTGCAAAGAAAGGTGAACTTCAGGCCCTCCTCACCTCTCGACATGCTTAACATGAGGAAGTGTGTTAGAGCCTCTTCCATATTGATGAGGATACCAAAGGGGATTTAATCCTTAGATTAAAAGAGCAAAACTAGGGCAAAAGGAAAGGAGCACAATCTATGGGTTATTGTTATTAATCCTTATTCCAAGAAAAAAAATATGGAAGTTTATAAAATACTTGAGAATGAAGAAGAAATAGCTTAAGGAATGAATACACCCTCCTTTTGAAAATATTACTGCTAGAAACTTCTAGATAATCATTTTCGCTTTTATGCCTTAATAGGATAAAAAGTCATTTAATATATATTAATACTTTAAAGGATATTGCTCACATGCATATATTTGCTATATTTATTTATTAAAAATACTTTAAGATATACTTCTATAGAGCAAGACTGAGAGTTAAAGAAGAGAGATTTCCTTGTGTGACAGTAGCTTCATTGATAACACTGTACCTGACATGTGAGTGCATTTGCTAGGCATGTTCATAGAGGGAGAAAAAGAATGCCATAGAGTGCCAGCATTAAATATTTCAGAGATAAATGAGTGACACTGCAGGGTAAGACTCTGCAGTAACCAGCAGGGAAGCATGGCTTATGGAAGGAACTGATATAAACTGCCTACAAGCGCATATGTATAAGCAGAAACTTCAAGTTTTCAAATGAGCTGTGATCCCTCAATAGTTCTGTTTTTCAGTGAATTGCTGATCTGGGCAAGGATGAGGGCATACATTGACATTGTCAGATTCTCTTTATGAGTTAAGATCATCTTTCTACAGGGAAAATGTGTGAGGAATTCAAAGAAGTAACAAGCGCTAAAGAACCATAAATGAAAGGATTGACACTCATTTTAAGTGCATTTTGGAGGATCTGAGTATGCTTTAAAGGGGCATCAACTCCAAGACAGTAAGCAGTAGCAAGTGAAGTGGCAGTGAAGCAGCATGCTGTGAGGTTGCTTTGACAGATGCTACAATGAAAGAGAAATGATGGAGTTTCAGGGAAGATGTAGGGTCATTTATTAATTGATAATGGGATCAAGGTGGTTATGATGGACTAAATAAATTAAGAGGTTTTGATTGCTCATGTGCAAATGTAAACTATGAAAGTCAAGGGAAATGAATGGAAGACAACATTAGGAATATAACACTAGAAGTGTGACTGTTCCCTGGAGTGACAGGTTTAAGATTGTGCCATATAAATAGACAGCCATTATTATTTATTTTTGCAGTACTGGGAATTGAACCCAGGGGCATTCTACCTCTGAGCTACACCCCCAGCCCTATATTTTTATTCTTTATTTTGAAACAGGGTCTCACTAAGTCGCAGAGGGCCTCACTAAGTAGCTGAGGCTGGCCACGAACACAGATTCTCCGGTCTCAGCCTCCCAAGTACTGGGATTACAAGCGTGCGCCACCACGCCTGGCTCCAGACATTATTTTTAATTGATTTTAACTGATTCACAGAAACTTAAAAGTTGTGCATATTAGGGAATATTATGTAATGTTTTATACATGTATAGACACTGAATAATGATTAAATCAAGTTAAACAAATTTAAACATATTTATTTCTTCAAACATCTATCATTTCTTTACAGTGAAAAATTTCAAAATATTTTCTTCTTGCTTTTTTAAATGCACAGTACATCATTGTTGTCTACAGTCACCACACTGTGCAAAAGTACACCTGAGTTTCTTGATCCTATCTATCTATAAGAGATATTGATCAACATCCCCCCTCCCATGCAGTCTCCAGGCCTCTGGTAACCACCATTTTACTCTCAAAATCTATGATATTAACTTTTTCGATTCCGCATGAGTGGGATCATGCAGTATTTGTCTTTCTGTGTTTGACATATTTCACTTAACACAATGATCATCAGTTCCATCCATGTTGTCACAAATGACAGAATTTCATTCCTTTCTATGGCTGAATAGTATTCCATTATGTATATGTACCACATTTTCTTTGGGATAGCAACTTTTGAGATGAAGAAAAACACTTCTCAAAGAAAAAGATAAAAATGACCAATACAAGTATGAAAAAATGTTCAACATCATTATCAGTCAGGAACATGCAAATCAAAACTATACTGAGATCCCATTTAGATTCCTTTTAGAATGGTAGTCATCAAAAATGCAAACAATAACAAATGCTGGCAGAGATGTGGGGAAATAAGAACTCTTATTAACTGTTGGTGGGACTGCAAATTAGTATAACCACTATGGAGATCAGCATGGAGATTCCTCAGAAGACTAGGAATGGAACCACCATATGACCCAGCCAAACCACTCCTCGGTATCTTTTCAAATGAATTAAGGTCAAAATACCATAGTGATACATGCATAAACATGTTTATAGCAGAACAATTCACAATATCTAAATTATAGAACCAATATTTGTGTTCATTAACAGATACATGGCTAAAAGAAAATGTATATACACATAATAAAATTTTACTCAGACATAAAGAATAACAAGTTCATGTCATTTGTAAGAAAATGGATGGAACTAGAAAATATTATGCTAAGTGAGATCAGTCAATCTCAGAAAGTCAAGAGACATATGTTTTCTTTCATGTGTGGAAGCTAGAGAAAAAAATGGAAAACAAAAGGGACTTCAGCTAAATGAGGAGAAAGACAAATAGAACAGTGGAAGGGATTTGAGGAAAGGCAGTGGAAATGGGGAAATGGGAGGCTTGAAGAAGGAAACAGTCAAATAATGCTATGTCCAAATATGCAGGTATCACTGCCAATCTCACTAACATGTACAGGGGCCGTAGGTGAGATCCAGTGGGACTTCCACCAAGTGTCGTGTGCGTGTATGTTTGTATCGCACTGGGACTCACTATGATGTATAATTACAATGCACCAATAAAAGTATTTAAGGGAAAAATGGAACTCTAAAGTACATATATGAGATGGGTGCAATGGTACACATCTGTAATCCCAGTACTTGAGAGGATGAGACAGGAAGATTGCAGGTTCGAGGCCAGCCTCAGCAAGTTAGCGAAATCCTGTTTCAAAATTTTAAAAAAAAGAAAGATAAAAGAAAAAAAGAAGGAAAGAAATAGTACTGGGGTATAGCTCAGAGGTAGAGTGCCCCTGGGTTCAATATCTAATACCACACAGAGACACAAAGTACTATGATATAAACCCATAGCTATGGCTGTTTACCTGGTCTTAAACCAAACTTAACATCTATGGTTACTTAATTTACAAAATAGTCACTAGATGGGCATGTTAAGAAGCAACAAAAGCATGCATATGCATCATGAAATGGATGTGGGATCAAAGATTCTTGGATTATAATTAGTTTTATTACCTTATATGAAACATCTTAAATCAATCTTTCTTTTCTTTTCTTTTCTTTTCTTTTTTTTTGGTACTGGGGATGGAACCCAGGGGCATTCTACCTCTGAGCTACACTCCTAGCCCTTTTTATTTTTTTTTTATTTTGAAACAGAATCTTGCTTAGTTACAGAGGGTCTCATTAAGTTCCTGAGACTGGCCTTGAACTTGTGATCCTCCTGTCTCTGTCTCCCAAATACTGGGATTGTGAGTGTGCTCCACCATGCCCAGCCGAAATTTTTCTTCTATACAGGAATAGATTCTCAGTAAATATCCAGTTTTCTGTTAAATTTATTTTCATTTATAATCATTTATTTATATATGCAAAATACTACCAAATAAAAATATTGAGAGAAGGGTTATAATTTTTTAAAATATATTTCAAATATATTGAGATACTTTTTGTAATAACTATTTTCTTTAAAGCATTTTATATGTAATTTTAAGCCCACATTATAAAAACTATATATTTTTAAATACATGTGCATCTATATATTTTTATGCTAATTGTTAGGGAATGTTAAAATATTATTTATGATTCTATAAAAAACCCAAAGCTTTTAATACTAACATACAAATCACACTGTTCCTGTATTATTTGGATTTTTTTCCTATTTAGGAGTTTATAGCTATTTAGGTATATAACAAGAAAACCAAAAGCTTGTGTCCTAGTTTATCTGCTTGACTGGAACTGAGAATGAGGGATTGGCGAGAAATACCAAGTATGAATGCATCAAACTTGTTTTCATATACATGGTCTCCGGTTCAGGGAGAGGTGGTGTAGAACTATTGACTGTTATGTTTATAATTGGGAAAACTTCCTGTAGCTCACAGCATTAATCCAAACTGGATAGCACTTTCAGGAAAACAGAATTCTTATGGTACTTTAGAAGCTTTTCAGTATAATTCAGACCTACAGTTCAGACTAGGTATGTCTCTCTACCCGCTATACGATTTACAGCACATAGAGGCACAAAATTTTATTTTGTTTTTATGAATTTGTGGTAAAATGTGTTCTTATCCTCAATAATTATTTAGTTGGGGGCTTCAGATTTATTTTTAGTGTTTTACTAAGCCTGATATTTAACTAATATAATGTTGTAATTTAGCCAATATTATCTTTACATTGGTTTAAAGTTACATCCGCCAAAAATCTTCCATGACCACCAATAACTAGGTTAGTTCCATGCTATACACACTTCTTTTACACCAGAGTTGCCCACGTTCTAAATCTGTCATATCATGTTATAGTTTTATGTTTGTTTTCCAGTATATGTGAATTACTATGAAGTCCTTAAGGCCAAAGAGAAAGTTTTAAGTAAAGGAGTATTTATATACCCTGCTTGTCAGAGACTGTCTCATTTTCTAACCGTTGCCCCAATATTCTGTGTATCGATGTTCCTTTTCATGGTAAAAATTGTCTTAGTTTGGATGGTAAATTACATGGTTACTCCACTTATAAGCTCTATACCCTTAACAACTACCAGAAAACTAGGTACATAGTGGTCACTCAATAAAGATTTGCATAACTAAGAAATGAAACAATTAAGTGAATTAAAGAACTGACCACAGTTATCCTTAATTCTGCTATTTTTAAGATATTTTGAAATGTCCTCTTTTAAAACCTTGATCATTCACATTGCAGAAAAGGAAGCACTGAATAACAGGCTTAAATATCTTGCTTTAAAACTCACTAACATTTTCATACATAACTTGTAAGAAAACTATTTCTGCATTTTATATGACCAGTTATCTCTTTATGTTTACTTCTTTCATTTTTTTTCTTTCTCTGTCTCTTTTTGATTCTCAATAGCTTGTTATTTTTTTATAGTTCTTCATGGTATTGGTGCACACAAAACTTAAAAGATCTTTATGCAGTGTATCTGTTAAGTATAAAAATATTTCATTTATAGCTTTCAGGACTTCTTATCTATTTCTTTTTGAAGAATTTGATCATGAATTATACATACCAGCACAGCATGAAATATTCAACTCATGTTCTTTCAATCCAGTTCAGCCTACCAAACAAAGAGTGATTTGAACATAAAGAGAGGGTCTGTAGATAGCTATATGCCAGTACTATTCAATAGCATTTTCTTTTTCCAACAAAGCCCAGGTGAAAAGTCCAGCATAACAAGATTTCATACAATCAGCTCAACTCCATATAAGTCATTCAATTACCTGAAACAGAAACTGTCTTAAGCACATAAGAGATGCTTCTCAAAATATGACATTCTTTTTTCAAGTCAGAGAGAAATAATATTTCTAAAAATGGAGTTATCATATAAAGCACAGGCATATTTTAAGAAACCAAGAAAAATTAATATATATTTATTAGGCCAATGACTATTTTTGGAATAGTAACAAAGACACTCATCATCAATTTGAGTTTGTAATTGCTCAATTATTTTGTTCAATTTGATTCTTTACAATTAAAAGCTCCCTACAAAACTTTTCCTAAATCTTGAAAAAGTGAAGTTTTCCCCATTAATTGAGAAATTCTAAGGTATAGCTGAGGATAATGCATGGGCTGAGACCTAAGAGTAATCTCAGATTACTACTGGTGGATTCTTTCTTAGGGAAAATGCAATACAGTAATATAATTTATTGAATTGACTTACCCTTTGGACAAACAGTTTTGTTATTCCCCTTTTTTAAACTATTGAGTCCAGAATTTGTTCTCTTTTTTAACCAAATATTACAGGCTAATGCATTTTATTCAACCTTGAAAATTACTTTCCCTACCTACTACCTGATGTGTAGAAATAAATGAAAGACAATAAAGACAGGCAAAATAAACAAAAATAAATTTGTGAAGTCTGCTTATCTATTTACTTCATAATGCATAGCACATCAAGCTACTCCAAAAATTGTTCAATAGATGTGCATAATTTGTAGATTGTTTATGGAAATAGATCTTCTATCTAAGCTTTTATTGTCTGAATTTAAATGAAATATTTAAATGAAAATATTCAAATTAAAAATTTGAATTTAAATTCACTGGCACACTATTAATTCAGTTATTCTATTCACTGGGAACCTTTTATTTTTCATTTTAATTATGTGTTTTAGGTTTTCTTAGACTCTTCTTTACTTCAAGCTAAAGAATTAATTTAGGATTGAGAACCTATAACAATATAATCTTGGATATATATTTGAAATATCAAAGCAAACGTTTTTAGTTCCTTTTAAATATGACATAGTATTTTTCAAATATTGAAAGTTTTTAATTGTCCATCTGAATTTATTTCAGTTCATTTTAAATAATGTAATATTAATTTTGCATTGGTTATATTGAAGCATTTTAAAAATAATATCTAATTAATTATTCTTCCATTCCTATGCTACTTGGACAATTTAATATAAATATACAAATTAACATTAGATTTTAAATTTTATTTTCATCCTAATAAGTATTACTTGTGGAGCACTGATTCTGTGTCATGGCTTGTTTCTAGTGCCTTGAGATGGATGTCTTATTTAGGACTCAGAACAAATCTACCCTATAATCCTTATTTTTACCCCTATGTTACTGTTGATGAAACTAATGTATGGCATGTTAGAATTAATTTAGGGCCACATGGATAAAAAGCAGTAGTATTGGGATGCTAGCCAGGGATCTGATTCTGCAACTTGTTCTTTGATTTCTTCTTCAGTAGCTGTCCACTTGTTTCATTCCCACAGACATGGAAGAACGTTAACATCCTGTTTTAGTAAAACAAGAAATAATAGCAAATAGTAGTATAAATTCTTACTCAAATGTCCCCATTCATAGCATGTTAACTGAACATTACATTATAAAAGTTGAAGTGTTTAGAGATTACAATACACATCCTCAACAATCTGTATTCTAATCCACATCAGATATTTTCAAACAATGAAGGGTTTTAGAACATTTATTTACCACCACCCCTGATTTTGCACTATGGCTTTCATATGTTTTAATTCTTCATATACTTATACTCAATTTTGGAAACTCTAGTAACTAGATAAACTGTAAATCTGCTCCAATATATTTTTTTCTTCATGGCCCCTGTTTCCTGGCTTGGCTGGTACATTTTGATGAAATACCAGATACTGTATTAGAAGTTACCAATTCTGTATAATGCTGTTCTACAAAGAGAAGCTGTCTTTGATTCTTGCATGCAGTGAAAGTAGCAACAAATCTCCTTACCCTGTCCCAGCATGGAGCTGACCAAGCTAGATTTTGTTCATTGTGAGGAACAATGTGTTCCTAGGGCTACTTACTCAGAGGGGCAGCTCTTGACACATCTCCTTCTTGGAAGGCCTTGAGATCCTCTCTCTCCATTGCTCAGTGAGAGAAAACTTCTCGGTTTTGTAGCCTTGCTCTGCTTACCAGTGAAGAAATGGCTCAAGATGGAGAGAAGTGTTTGGTGTTTAGTCTGATCTATTATTTCCTCTGGATTCTTTAATACTTACACTCTGACTGCATTGGAAATTCTGATCCTCTTTTTGACCTTCTTGGCTTCATAAAACTTCTGAGACTGCCTAGCCTTTCAGCCACTTGGAATAAATACTCTCTGCTTGCTTTTCAGCAATACACAGACTGCTCATGAATTGACCCAAACATTTGAGGGTGAGATTAGTAAAATGCTGAGTTTACCAAATACATCTTTTTTCTAGCACCTTGGCCCTTGTGTTGCCTGCCTGGCTCTGCAATAACTCCAAATGGGTATCTTCTATATTTCATCCAGCCCTCCTAATGGAACGTCTAGAAGAGTTGATATAAAAGCTACTCTGCTGTGGAGCGTAGTGTTGTGTGCCTGTAATCCCAGTACTTGGGAAGCTGAGAGAGGAGGATCATAGGTTTAAGGTCAGCCTCAGCAAATTAGAGTCCTTCCTCAATTTAGCAATACAGTGTTTCAAAAAAAAATAAAAAATAAAAAGAGCTAAGGGTGTATCTCAGCGGTGGAACACTCCTGTATTCTATCCTTAGTATCAAAAAAGAAAACTACTCTATCATAGCAGAACAGACTCCTCTCTACTCTTCAATGAGTTAAATTCTATCTATGTTTAATAATATTATTTTTCCTTTATCCTCTTTTGTAAGCTTGATTTATGCATTTAACTATAAGTTTCCTGAGCACTGGAAATGGGTTTCTTTTGTTCACAACAAAAATTTTAAGCATTGAATCCAGGAAAATTTGAAGTGAATTTTATTTTTGTAAAAAAAGCAATGAAAAAATATAATAACACTACCTCTGATAACTTACAATGTTACATAAAATAGACATTGAATAAAATAGACTGCCCTTCATGTGGGAAGATTATCCTTCCTTGTTCATTGGTGTCATGCTTGACTATGGAACTTGTTTTGCTTAAAGAAATATAAACAGAAGGGATCAAATTTCTACTGGAAGAAATAAAAGCCATAATGGGGTTCCTCCCTATTCTGCAGATTTCCTCTGGCAAGAAAACGCCAGCAATGTACCAAAGCTTCTCATTGTAGAACAATAGCATTATACAAAATTGGCAATTCCTTTATCCTGGATTTTACATGAAGAAGTGGAAGAGTAAATTGAAGCTAATCAATTCCAGAGATAAATATTTATTCTTATAAGCTGCTGAAATTTTAGAATAATTGTTACTCGTGTATAGCTTGGGTAAATTGACTGGTATAGAAGTTACCACCAGGAATAGGAGCTGTTGTAAGAAAAAATAAAACAAGTAGTGCTGGTTTTGGAGCTAAATAGAAGGGGCAAGAACTGTTAGTACCTTTAGAAAAATATCAAGCTATGTTATATAGTGTGAAATTTTTGTTAAAACTATAACTGTAATCATTTGGAAAGCCTAAAAAGTATTCACTAAACTTTTATTTTAAGTAAAGAAGTTGGAAAACATAAAGATGAGTTATAGGGTATTGATTGCATTTGACAGAATATTAAAATAACCTAAATAAAACAAAAACAGAATTGGCTCATTTTTTTTTTTTTGGAAAGCAGGGATGAAAGAAATTACAAATTTTCAAAAGTATTTTAGAATTTGATTAACTCATCTCTAATTAATAAGAGATAAATATAAGTGTGCTTGAGTGACATGGGCCAATTAGAACCCAGCCTTGTGCCAAGCATCTGATCTAGGTATGGCCCCACTCCATTATAAGGATTCTGAATTGAATCAGAGGTGATTAATTTACTTAAATGGTTGAGCAAAAAGATTAAAAGCTAGAAAGACTAAACAATATGAAAAATATTGCTCTCTCATGGAAGTCTAATGTTTTTAAGACCTGAAATGTAGTCAGAAAAAGAGAACTATTCTGTGGTCAAGGAGATTAATATGTAAAAAAAAAAATAGAGAAAAGAAAAATCTTGCCTGTGAGTGAACTGAAAATACTCAAAAAAGACAGTGAGAACTAATCCGAAAGAGCAGGAATTTAACTCTATCTAGGAGTATTCCCTAGGAATTTTCTAACATTCCTGGTGGAGTTTCAAAGTTGCTCTTTGTCATTAATGTGTGTGTCTCTCATTTTTTTTTTTTTTTAGATTTTGGAGAAATAATTTTGGAAACAATTCTGATACATTATCAGCCATTTTTCTTTGAAGGATTCCTATCTGCCAAGCTCTCCCCTTACACTTAGTAAACCATTACTGGCAGCCTCACCAGGGAACCTGCCTGGATCCCGGCTAGTCACATTCAACCACCCACCTGCATAAAAAAAAAAAACAGGCAAATGATGGAAAAAGGAAATTTATATGGTTTGATTAAACTGTGGAGAATCAGCTAAATTATTTCTCTCCTTCATTCCTACAGAGGCGATTGCAATTTATAGGAACAAACGCCAGGTGATATACCTGTATAGATTGAAGGAGGCTGTGCTTAGCCAGAGAATAAGTCTGTCTTTGCTTTGGGGGCCAGTGCATGCCCAGGGTAGCTCTTATTCTCAACTTGAAGTTCAGGATCTCTCTGTTTCAAACAAATAGGACTTCTTTTTGTTCTCATTCAATCTTCCATTTATTTCTGTCATTCTGATTTTATGTGATTTTTCTCCAGTTTAACTTTTCCCTCTGATTCTGTTCCCTGATTTTTTTTAACTGCTTTTCAACTATCTAAAAGTTATTAAATTTTAGAAATGCAACATTACTTTTTCTTTCTAGTTGTTTGGTGGACTTTCTTTTTTGTGGTAGTGGGTATTAGACCCAGGGACATTCTTCCTCTGAGCTACCTCCCCAGCCCTTTTATTTATTTATTATTTATTGTATTTTGAAACAGGGTCTCACTAAGTTGCTAAGGGGTCTTGTTAAGTTGCTGAGGCTGGCCTCAGACCTGTGGTCCTCCTTTCTCAGCCTCCCAAGTACTAGGATTATAGGTATGTGCCACCACGCCCAACATGTTGGACTCTTCCATTATAATCTCTACACTTTTCTTTCATTTTTTAAATAATAACATCAAATGGATTTATGATATATTAAGTATTTGGGTTTGTTATTTCAAGTTGTTTTGGAGATTTTTGTCTGTTTAATCTAACAAATTTTTTGTTATTTGTTTTTATTTTTAACAGTGAATTCTTAGTTTTTTTTTAACTAATTTTCTATTGCTATGCAACAAGCTACCATAAACATAGGAACACAAAACAATACTCAATTATTAGTTCACAATTGTATAGGTCAAATTGCAGACAGGTGTGAAGCAGGTTTACTGTGTACTAGTTACCAACTTATCTGAACATATTCATACACAATGAATTGCATGAAGTGGATTTATTATTCACAAATAGGTAGTAAGAACAAAATAGGCCTAGGATTCATTGCAAGCTAGTTCCCCAGCAGCACAGGAAGATATAGTCCTTGTTGTAGAGGTCCCACTGGCACAGTTAAGAGACTCAGAAAGTCTAACTTTGGTTATACACATCAGGGGCCATGTAACTGACTGGGTAAAGGTTTGAAGGTCATCCTGTTTCCAGGGGAAGAAGGGTGAAAGCCTGGGATGTCCTGGTCAGTTTCACCCTAACTTAAGATGTTACATTCTCTCTGAGATACAAGAACAAGGCCGAGGCTGTTTCAGACTCTCCTCCCTATCTCTGGATTTTGCATTCCCTGAACATTTGTAGTTATTCTTGTGAAATACATGCAGGAAAAGGGGAAGAATTGGGTCAGTCTGAGGCCACCTGGAGACCTGTCCTGCAGCAGGCTCTATTATATTTTTTACCTCTGCTTGTACATTGAACTCCAGCCTTAACTTCATATATATATATATATATATATATATATATATATACATATATATATATATATTTGTATTGACATATATATATATATATATATGTCAATACAAAGCACACATACACAAGCACTTACAAAGGTAGAGCTATTGATTTTTTTCTGAGGGTTCTGTGAGTAAATAAACAGACTTAAACACTTGTTGGCAAGAAGGCAGTGTTCATGGAAACTGTTTTGAGGCTCCTCCAATGATGAGGACAATGAAGCCTCCTCTCTGGGAGTAACATTCTATGAAATACACAAGTGGAGTGTGTTTATTCTTGGAAATTTTAGTCAATAGCCACATACCCATGGGTCCTATAAAAGCTTTCTCCAAGGACCCCCCTTCCCTTTCACTTTCTTGTGTATAAATTACAGCGCTACATGGAGCAGGGCATATTTTCATGTATGCCTCATGATCTGACATTTCACTGTATTAATGCTATCGCTGCAATAACACAGCCATATGTTTTACTAGGAAACTCTGGTCTGTGATTATGTATAGTAGGTATTAAGTTGTTCTAAGAACTTGACAAATAAGACAGCTTTATCTGTATTCATATGTCTTATTATTTTCAAGAACAGGCAAAACTAATGGGTGGTGGCAGAAATCATAACAGAGGTTGCCAAGGAGGTAACGGAGGTGGATCATGATGGAAATGGAGTATGAAGAAACATTCTTAGGCAAAATAGTCTATACCATGACCCAGGTGGTTGCATATACAAATAGTCTTCAAGCGGTGAATTAAGATCTGTGCCTTTTAATTACTAAATGTACTGGATACGCAATTAAAAAGTAAAAAGAAAGAAAACATGGAATGAATAAAACCAAAATAGTGCCATTCGTTTGATACTATTAGCTAATGTATGCAATATGTTCAGATCTCTTATTATTTTTATTTATTTATTTTTTATGCTTTATTTTGAAACCGGGTCTCACAAGGTTTCAGAGGGCCTCACTAAGGAGAGAGAGAGAGAGAGAGAGAGAGAGAGAGAGCTAGCTGAGGCTGGCTACAAACCCGGATCCTCCGGTCTCTGCCTCCCAAAGTACTGGAATTACAAGCGTACGCCACCACGCCCGGCTTAGATCTCTTATTATTTTTACATGTATTAAATATAAATACCCTAGAATGATTTTGAGTTCCCACTTTAATACTTTATTCCAGTTAATATATTTATTACTCTTTATATGAGTATATGTGTCCCTAATTTTTTTAAATCACTATGCAAAAGAAAGATACCTTTGAGAGATGTGGTTGTGTAAAGTCCTTTTTTAGTTCCTTCCAAGTTATTTAAAATTAGAATCCTGTGAAACAGACTTTAGCAATACGTATTAATTCACAAGATAGTGAGAATACTCAAAGCCATCTACTCTTTAGAGTAAGAATAAAATTTATTCCTTTGTATTATGAAAAAGAAATGGTTAAATATTGAAAAACTTACAAGGCAGAAAATAAAAGAGTATCCCCAAAAAGAAGTGTATACAAAGGTACTAACTTTTGATTTGGAGCTCAGGGAAATCATAAATTCTTCTTCCCTACATTGATACTGCCTGTAAATTCAAAATTTAAAACTATAATGGCAGAAAATTATTCTTAACATTATAAACTTCCTTATGCAAATACCTAAATCATGCTAGAGCCACACAATTTAACTTTCAGATAAAATCAATATGATCTCAATAGTTTTGAAGCTAGAAGAAAAAATAGAAAGTAACTAACTATATTTAGTTTTCTTGTTTTAAGGAGATAGACATTCCCCATGAGAAAAGTAGTTCAGTATCTTTATAAGTATTTTACAGTTTATTTTAATGAAAGTTTTCTGCAGAGCCTAGAATACTGTAATAATGGTTGACTTTCAGTCACAATGCTCTACAGAAGTATATTCCTATTAATGTAGCACTCTCAACAATGAATATTTAAAAAATTCATAGGCAAGGAAAAAAGTTCGCCATTGGTAAAGTGATAAAGACTTCTAATTATGAGTGCTTTGAATGATTTTCAATGGGTACACTGTATCTTAGGTATAAATAGAAGTTTTGCTCAGATTTGCAACTAAGAAATATCCATTGACATAAAATTAAAAGATTTTTAATCAAGATCTTTTTTTGTCATCAGGGGATGCAATGCATTTTAAAATAGGGAATTTTGAGCACAGCATGGCACACATCTATAATCACAGTAATTGGG
The DNA here is from genome assembly GCA_004027185.1 of Glis glis. Lineage (NCBI taxonomy): Eukaryota > Metazoa > Chordata > Mammalia > Rodentia > Gliridae > Glis > Glis glis. Next base: position 8,665 of record PVJS01011480.1, on the reverse strand, counting down.
AGGCTGAGACAGGAGGATCAAAAGTTTGAGGCAGGCTCAGCAACTTAGTGAAGCTCTTAGCAATTTAGGGAAACCCTGTTTCAAAGTAAAAATAAATAAAATAGGACTGGGGGTGTAACTCAGGGATTGAATGTCCCTGGGTTCAATCTCCAGTACCACACCAGTACCACACCAAAAAATAGAGGATTTTGGAAAATCCTATCATTATGTCATCAAATATTTGTGGGTAACAATAGGTGAGTTTTTTTGGGGGAGAATTGAATTTTAAAACTGTATTGCATAATGAAATGGTTAAAACAGAAATATCTTACACTAAGAAATGAGTCCTTCATCAATCCTTTAATAAATGATAGACCAGGAGCCCCAGGAGGCAGCCTCCTCCTCACCACCCTTCTTATAGTTCAGTGGGATTGTTCCCTGCGGTGGTACTCCACATAACACAGAATAATTCATCCCCATGTGTGCTGACCCTGAACTGCTCATTTTTAAGAAGTGCATTGATTTTTTTCTTAAATTTCTTTGAAGCTGATTGACTTATCCCTTGATCAGCATTTTTCACCCTTAACATAATTACTACCCATGTATGTGGAAGAAACTTCATTCTTAATTATCTGGAAAGAAACTTGTAGTAAAAAGCACTCTTATGTGCTCAATCACAGAAAATAAAGTGATGAAAAACTTAAAATCTATCATTTTCAGGAAGTTAGGTAGTATATTTAAGACTTTTTTCTCTGAAATATATAATTTTACGGGATTCATAAAGTAATTGTCTGGATGTAATTATATATAGCATTACATGCGCCCATGTATAATCAGTACTTGGAAATAGCCCATAAATCAGTCAGAATTGTCTTGGATTAAATATCCATAGCAAACTTGCTACATTGTTGTTGATCTCTAATACCTGTAATACAAAAGTATTACAAGTAATACTTGTAAAACTGAATTTTTGAGGACACTTTTTGCTGACATTTATGTTATTCTTTTGCTAATTCTATTAGAAAACTAATTTGCCGAGCCTGCTGTAACAAAACACTACAAACTGGATGGCTTAAATTGTATGAATTTATTTTGTCACGTTTCTAGATGTTTGAGAATAATGTGTTAGCAAGACGACTCTCCCTCGTAGGCTCTCAGGAGGGTCTCCTGCACACCTCTCTCTTAGCTTCTGGTGATTTCCCAGCGATCTTTGCTGCCTCTTGGCTTGCGGTGGCATAATTTCAGTATGACATCCTCCTTGGATCAGTGTACACATTTCTCCTCTTTACAAAGGCAACAGTCACACTGATAGGTAGCTTGATAGAAATGAGCAGGTGGGCAAGATGGAGATGCACCAGAGGGACCTGCTGCACCTGAGGGAAAAGTTTAGCCGGCCCTTATTAATGGAAAAAGGGACTGACTCCTCTCCCAGCTGCAGTTAGAGAATGAGGTTAGGAAACTGCATGGATATCGGAAGGCTAAACCCCTGCAGGGTTTCACTTGGACCCCCAGGGGAAAGTTTGCAACGTGGGGAAAACTAAACTATGGTGGGAAAGAAGATAGTGCCCCCGAGATGTTTGTGCATTCGGAGGAAAGTTTTCCTGGGGGAAAATAGGGGTTCCTATGTGAAGAGCCCCACTTCGTTTTCCACTCCAGAACGCAGCCTGCTCCAGACCCCTTTTTCGGTGTAATGTAACCACTTTGTCACATCCTTCTTTTACACTGGCCCCCATTTCCGTAAATAAATCTTGTACATTCCCCTATTGGTGCTTTTTATTTAAATTCTTTTTCTTGGAAGAAGCAAGAATGGATAAAGGCATTACCACCTGGTAACATAAGGGATTACTTTCCAGTAAAAATATTGGATTTGGGGTTCATCCTATAACAGTATGGTCTTGTCTTACCAATTACATCTGCAATGACCCTATTTCCAAATAAGAATAGATTCTCAGTTACTGGAGGGGGGTGTTGGAACCTCAACATACAAATTTGAGAGGATATAATTCATAGATAATAGAAACATAAATGCTTACTTCCTAAAGCATGTTACAAAATATTTACTTATTCTGAAAATAATTTTTCATTTGAAACTAAAACGCCAAAATCTTAAAACTAAAACACAAACAAACAAAAACTTGTCACTAAATTTGAAGACATTTCTCTTGTGAATTCTATGTGGTCTAAGATATTATCATATTATATATATATAATTGCATTTAAAGTGGCTATTACTGTATAATGATTAAATGATGTAGGAGGGAGACTGCAATCAAGAGTTCAAAATTTAGCATTACATAAGATCCACAAACACTGTTATAAAATGAAGGCACAGCTAAATGTTTCATATTGAAGTACATTTCTGCAAAATGCTACCATCCACTTCAAAGAGAGAACATTATTTTTGATAATACAGATAATGAATAGATCTTCAATTGTGCATTTCTTACTTTGATGTTTTCCATTCTTAAGATATATGTTTTGTTGTATTTTTTTCCTGCTAAAATTCACCTCACTGAGAGGATACCTTTTGCCAAAAACCAAACTTCAACATAAAGTAAAAAATATCTATATATCCACAACAAAAAGTTATATCCTGCTGAGTGTCTCCCCAGGCCTCTATAAAAATTCACAGGTGAAGTTCTGCCATCTTAATAAGAAAACCAAAGTAGCTTTGATCAGCTAAACAGAAATAGTTTTTATTCCAAGCACATTAAAATATACAGAGAAATCACCATGCAAGTCTTGCTTTTGGCCTTTATTTCCTTGTTTATTATATTTTATGACAAAACTTTGAAATAAACTTAAAAATGTTTTCTGACTTTAAAAGTACCATTTAAAACAATTTCATGCTGGGTGTGGTAATTAGTTTGATGTCCTGCTATGTTATGACCCTGACCCCTATCTCTTTCTTTATTTGAGAAATTATTAAGTAGTAGCATGCTTAATATAAAGCATGCCAGTAAAATAAAACACATATTTATGAATTTTATAATGTATATCCAGGTATTTAATTTGGGCAAATTGGTTTGATAATCATGAAATATTTGTGACTATAAATATTTATAGTTTTTAATTTCTTTTTTTCCTAAAATTACAATTTTAGGAATATTATAAGTGATAAAATAATAAAAGTTATGTATATGCATATATCCATTTCATACATGTAAAAATTAATTGTATTTGTTAATTGATTTACTCGTGCATTTATTATGTTTTAAAGGTTGTCTGATTTAAGTAAAAACTACAGGATTTTATTTGCTATACTTTTCTCCTGTATAGGTACATAACAATTGGTTAAACTATTATTTTTTTCTATTTGGCTATGCTAAATATTTTGTTTGGGTTAATAATAACTCCAACTATTATTATATCTTTGATTATATCTAAATTTTCACCAAAATTGACTCACAAATTTGAAAAAAGTCTGCTCAAATTTTTAAACTGTTAATGCTTTTAATATGTCATATATAGCTATATATATATATGTATATATATATATATATATATATATTCTTTTTTTTTTGCGGTACCAGGGATTGAACCCAGGGGCGTTCTATCTCCGCGCTACACCCCCCCGGCCCTAGTTTTTTATACTTTATTTTGAAACTGGGTCTCACGAAGTTGCGGAGGGCCTCACTAGGTAGAGAAAGAGAGAGAGACAGGGAGAAAGAGAGAGAGCTGAGGCTGGCCGCGAACCCGGATCCTCCGGTCTCTGCCTCCCAAAGTACTGGGATTACAAGCGTGCACCACCACGCCCGGCTATATATATATATATATATATATATATATATTCTTTATTGGTGCATTATAGTCTCACATCATAATGTAGTTCACAGTGATAGTGATATACATGCACACAGCAATTGGTTTAAGGGACCAAGTAAATGTACTGTCCTAAAATAATGTATAAGATTACTCATAGGCTATAAGAACAAATGAAAATGAATAGCTCATTTTAGTTTATGTTGTTTTTATTTTATTTTTTGGTACTGGAAATTGAAGCTAGGATTATTCTACCTCTGAGCCACACCCCCTTTACTTTTTAGTTTGAAACAGGGTCTCACTAAGTTACTGAGGGTCTCACTAAGTTGCTGAGGCTGGCCTTGAACTTACAATCCTGCTTTTTGAGCCTCCAAAGCACTAGGATTACAAGTATGTATCATGGTGCTTGGCTCATTTTAGTTTAACTTTGAAAAATTTCCCTCACTTCTGAGATTATTATTAAAAATATTTACTAATATGCCTATTTATTCTTATGTAATTTATCTACATGTGTTCCTGTCGTTATTTTTCTATTGATATATTTGTTTTTATTGTTCCATAAGAACATCACTGTCAAGTTATGATTTTCAGAAATATTTTCTTGTTAGGTCAGTCTTTCTCTTTGGGAGTATAATTGAGGAGCTAGTAGACACAGTTAAACATTTTATGATAAAGTTTGTCAATATTATCTCACTAATTTATCAATGTTTTGTGTTAAAATGATTCCTCATTGAAATAGGTAGTTAAATATGCCCATATTAAAACTAATATTCTGAAGAAATTGTTTTTGGAAATGTTGCTTTGTGTTTTTTAATTATGTTTTCTTTCAGAAGAATGGTGCTATTTCATACTTTAGGAAGTGTGTGATTATTAACTTGTTAAAATATTTTGGTTTTCTGTTTTAATGTGTGTGAGTTGATAAATGCGTATATTTTAAGTGGTTGATTCATTTTACTAAATGTTTTTTATAGTGTCAATTAAAAGGTTTTTATATTTCTCTTACTGGGTTTATGAAAACTCTTAATATCTTTTATCAAAACATATATGCATCTGTTCCATTTATATACTGTTGTATGACAAATTTTTCATGGAATATAGTGTTGCAAACAATCCCAGCTGATTCTGTGGCTCAGGGGTTTGGCAGGGCCAACCAGGGATAGTTTGTCATTGTTCCACAATGTCTGGGGCTTCAATTGGAAGACTCAAACATGAAAGTGATCCCTTGTGTTGAGCCCGTGGCCTTTTCATGTGGCCTGGCTTTTCTTTAAAATGTGGTGACTAATTTGTAAAGGTGAGCACCCCAGGAGAGAAAGACTAGTAGAAACCCCATTGGGTTGTCATGTAGCCTCATAAATCAGCCACATCCTAATTATAAAACCAAGTCACTTAGGCCAGCCATAATAAGCAGAAGGTAGTAAGACTCTTATCTTTAAATTGGAGGAATTTCAAATAATTTACATACATACATCTTTAAAACTGCCACAACTATCAACGTACAATGTGCATTATCCCTTTGTGATCTTGACCAAGTCCTTGACCAAGATGTCTGAAAAACCAAGAAATTTCACCTATGCTTCAGAAACTGGTTGTAAATTCATTTATGAATTTACAAACATCTTGCTTAGTTAAACAAATGACATATAAAGAAAATACTACTCATATCTGGACAGATAACTACCTTATCAGGATACTACTTTTCTTATGAGGACCTTTCCAATATTTTTATTTAACTGAGCACACAATAAGTACCTTATTTCAAAAGACCCTTTGTAAACAACTTGTTTTCAGGTCCCAAACCTATAAATATCTACCCTAACTTTCTCCTTATTCACCACTAATAAGACTCTATGTGAAGTTATCCCTCTGAAGAATAAGTTTAATAAGGTGAATTTTGTTTGACCAAAAGGTTATTTCCATAGCCTTTGGGGAAGGGTCAATAGTTTTCATCCTGAATGCTGAACAGAGATTCAATGGAGAATTTTTCATCATATAGCTAAAGACCCCTCACTCAGGCTACCATAAACACTTGAGAATCCAGCTTGCAAGTCTTTCCAGAATAATAGCGGGGGAATTTACATTAGGTGTAAATTTTTATTTCTTTCATGGAGTTCCCAAATACTGACTTTGTTTTTTTCTCTTAGAAATCAGGATTCCTTTATTCAAGATTCATTTTGCAGATAATCACATTTGAAATCCTTGTTTAGAATCTGCCATGATTTTAATAATACTACTGTTTGTCTCCTTAATGATCCTTGGCATATTGTGCCATGAGCCTCTAAGGAGAAATTCACAAGAATAGTTCTACATTTAATCATTCTTTCTCTTGATCTGGACTGTAAGGCTACCAAATTCAGAAGATTTTACTGGATTGCTATCATAGGCCAGAGATACTGTGGGTCATTTATAATAACTTTGAGAGTGTCCACAATTTTGTTTTGTGTTCTTGGGAATTGCATTATTTAATTTCACCTGGATGATCTGTTGGCTTCATTAGGTTTTCAGTTGGGGATGATTATACTTTGGTTCTGGAAACCCAAGGTTAGGAAAGCAGCATGCTTATTCATGAAATTGACTGTTCTCATGGAATCTTCCTTTTTTTTTTTTTTTTTTTTGCGGAACCGGGGATTGAACCCAGGGGCGTTCTACCTCCGCGCTACACCCCTGGCCCTATTTTTTTATACTTTATTTTGAAACCGGGTCTCACAAAGTTGCGGAGGGCCTCACTAGGTAGAGAGAGAGAGAGAGAGAGAGAGAGAGAGAGAGAGCTGAGGCTGGCCGCGAACCCAGATCCTCTGGTCTCCGCCTCCCAAAGTACTGGGATTACAAGCGTGCGCCACCACGCCCAGCTCTCATGGAATATTCTGAATGTGTGTGTCCTCTGTACCAGATGACTGCTCCATTGAAAATTTAATTCATGTGTCTATCTCCCTAACTAGAATTATGTAATCAAGGACAACATGTCAACTTGGTGAACTTTTGACATGAAAGCAAATAGTTCATGTGAGAGGCTTATTTGAGCAAGAATGGAAGAAACTGGAGAAGGAACTTTCTTTTCACTTCTTTGTCCAAATTAAAGATCACTGGCTTTAATTTAGTAGCTTTCCATTTGTTTTGGTACCTCTCTGATTATTTGTTACTGGCTTGGTTTATTGTATAGCTTGAAGGAATTCCCAAGATCTCAAGTAATCTTTTAAAAGGGTTTACCGGTTCTCTTGTGCATGTTTGTGTTTCAAAATGTTTTTTCCTGCATCAACACAATCGCCCCTGCTTGCAGAAGTAATATAATTAGTCTTTTGTCATTTCATACTTGCAATCTCACTGCCACTTCTTTATACTTTTCCCATTTCTCTCCTCCTCTGGGAAACTTAGGGAATGAATTAATCCCAAAATATTTTCTCTTATCATGTGTATATTATTAAATATCTCATCTGGATAAATGGTAAATAAATCCAAAAGGAAGTTTTAGAAAATGCTTAATGGTTACTTTCTCTTAAAAAATGTTTTTTTACTACTTGCCAAAATTATAAATCAGAAAATGAAAACAAAAGAAGTTCAACTGTGAATTTGAGTAATGGTGTTGATTTTTAGATTACAAGATAAAAGGAAAAGATACAGAGATAGACAAATAGATTTTGACATATATACAGTCTGAAATTGTATGTATGAAAACAGGTATTCCTAAGTTATACTAAGAAGTATTCTGTATTATTCTAACAAACAACTGGGTCATTGAACTGGGTATGGTAGTATGTAGCTATAATCCCAGTACTTGGAAGGCTGAGACAGGAGGATCTTGGGTTTGAGGCCAGCCTCAGCAACTTAGTGAAATTCTTAACAACTTAGTGAGACCCTGAGTCAAAATAAAAAATAAAAGGTTGGGGATGTAGCCCAGAAGTACAACTCCCTTGGGCTCAATCCCCAGTGCCACAAAACACATAAGTAAATAAATAATCAAAATAAAAATAAATGGGCTATTGGAAAAATATAATAATTTCACTGAATTTTAAGATCACCTCAATATTTTATCACCATATATAACTCTAGGGTACTATTTTGTTAATTTAAGATTTGAGTCTATCTTCTTGTAATTCAAAAAATTTATAATTTACCACAACTGTTTAGAGTAGGATGTTATCTTTGTTTCTACAAATTACTAAATATTACAAAAATACTAAAAATATAAATAAACAAACTAAAATCACACATTTTTAAAAAATTAGTTTAATCTGATAAATTTTTATAATGCTACAACAAACTCTAGATCTTAAGTCAACTTTATAACATTAACTAATGTTAAAATAAATAAATCGGTTAATATATCTGAAATAGGTAATGACTATGAGTTTTTTTATTCTAAAAATGATTATTTTAACAAAGAATTCTAACCAGGCGTGGTGGTGCATGCTTGTAATCCCAGTACTTGGGAGGCTGAGACCAGAGGATCCAGGTTCGTGGCCAGCCTCAGCTACTTAATGAGACCCTGTTTCAAAAAAAAATAAAGAATAAAAATGTGGGCTGGGGTCCAGAGGTAGAATGCCCCTGGGTTCAATCCCCAGTACTGCAAAAAAAAAAAAAAAACCACATAGAATTCTGTTTAGAGTGAGAAGACTATGCACCAGGATGGATAAAAATAAAAATATGCAGAATCTCAAATCCCAAATCCTGATTATTTATATGCATTTATATTATATGAATGCATTTATATATGCATGTGATAGTCAGTCTAGGTTGTCAACTTGACCTGATCATGACACACCCAAGATTATGTGACTTTGGGTGTGTAACAGCAGATTAAACAGAAAGCCCTGCCCTGAATGTAGGCAGCAGGATTCTGATAGGTGCGGACTTAGATAAAAGAGGGAGAAGCCGCATAGAGTGTGTGCGACTCTTTCCGAGGAAAACGCATCTGCTCTCGCCTGAGATC
>PVJS01011479.1:0-45700 GCA_004027185.1 Glis glis | reverse complement strand
AGAGAGAGAGAGAGAGAGAGAGAGAGAGAGAGAGAGAGAGAGACAGGGAGAGACAGGGAGAGAGAGAGAGAGAGAGAGAGAGGGAGAGAGCTGAGGCTGGCCTCAAACCCAGATCCTCAGGTCTCCGCCTCCCAAAGTACTGGGATTACAAGCGTGCGCCACCACACTCAGCCCATTTATTCTTAACTGTGATATCCAGCTATGACTTCACTCTTTTAACAAATGGCACTTAAAATTATAGTCTAGTGGGACAGCCACAACCCTAAGGAATCACCTAAGAACTGAGATTTCTCCATACCTCTGAGTTCATTATTTATCATCATGGTCTAAGTTTTTCTCTAAGTATCAATGACCTTTTAAGGGTTTTTTGTTTGTTTGTTTTTGTGGTACTGGGGATGGAATCCAGGGGCATTCTACCTCTGAGCTACACACCCAGCCCTATTTTTTTTTTTTTTTGAAACAGGGTCTTGCTAGGTTGATGAGAGTCTCACTACTTGCTGAGGCTGTCCTAGAACCTGAGATCCTCCTGTCTCTGCCCCCCAAGTACTGGGATTACAAGCATGCGCCTCCATGCCCAGCTACCTTTTAAGTTTTGTTCCAGTCCCAAACCATGATCCTCATGAAAGGAAGCCCCAAACTGTCAATCAAGCAGATACTCATCAATGTTCCTCCCACCACTGCCCCCATCTGGGAACAGCCCAGCCTACTTCCCCAGCCAACCTCCACCTATTAGGCCACTGTGAAGCAGGCCTGTAACCTGCCCGAGTTAGGGTCTTCGATGCCTTGTGCTATCAAGCAAACTCTTTCTCCTCTTCTCAAAGTGTGTCTCAGCCACCAGTATTCTTGTTCAGATTTACATCCAGGTATAGGGAACCCAAAGCTCCAACTAGGGATCCACACAACTTTCCCCAAGTCTGACTCAGCATTCAGTCACACTCTCATTTATGCAGCCTTTTTAGTTCTGCTCTCTAATGATCCGAAAACTAATCTTTCATTCATCTTTTCTTTGGGCCACCAGACTCCAAGGCAGTCACCTTATGGGGTATACAAACCATTTCATTTTTTTTTTTTTGCGGTACTGGGAATTGAACCCAGAAGCATTCTACCTCTGAGCTACACCCCCATTCCTATTTTATTCTTTATTTTGTAACAGGGTTTCACTAAGTCACAGAGGGTCTCACTAAGTAACTGAGGCTGGCCGCAAACCTGCGATCCTCCTGTCTCAGCCTCCCAAGTGCTGGGATTACAAGCAAGCGCCACCACACCCGGCTTATACAAACCATTTCTAGTCAATATATATTCCCACTGTAAGAAACTGTGAAACTAATAATACCCTGATTTTACAACATCAGAGGCTCTTTGTATCAGATGTTCAGAATCTGTCAAACTTTATTTGTATAAATTTAGTCAAAAGTATTGTCTTCACTTGTACTTCTAGAACAGGTTGACAGTAGTCAGTCAAGTGACAAGTGGTCAACCTCCTCCACTCTGTCACGTCTGTGATATGAAAATGTCCAATGTCCCAGGTAGACGGAAAAAGCCTTTTCATGTATTGCCAAATGCTTTTGTTTCTTCAACATCTAGCCAATCTAACAGGTATCCAGATATCAGTCTGTGGTCTTTCAAAATTGGAGTTCAACTCATTTATTGACCTAACTAGTAACTATCTCCTTCCCACCAAAGAAAAATAGAGAGGGGAAGAGGAAGAATGGGGGCTTCCATAACAACTAAATCTATGCCAAAGTCAAAAGGCCACAAAAGCCAGGTGTGGTGGCGCACATTAGTAATCCAGTACTTGGGAGGCTGAGACCGGAGGATCCAGGTTTGCGGCTAGCCTCTGCTACTTAGTGGGGCCCTCGGCAACTTAGTGAGACCCTGTTTCAAAATAAAGAATAAAAAAATAGGGCTGGGGGTGTAGCTTGGAGGTAGAATGCCCCTGGGTTCAATCCTCAGTAACACACACACACACACACACACACACACACACACACACAAAAAAAAAAAAAGGCCACAAAAACAATCTCCAGTCAGCCTAGATCCACACTGCAGCAGGAAAAAACCCATCCCCATCTTGCATTCAAGATGCTCAAGACATACAGCAAGAACCTACAGGAAGCTTCTGATGGGTCTGGAACCACAGACAGTCATTGTTTTAAGTGTGATCACAGGACAAGTGTATGGAGCAATAAACCTCAATCCTCTTTGTCATTACCAAGCCGCTTCGCTAGCCTTGGAGGAATGGCATTGCTTTTAAGACACCCAAATCAAGAAGGTAAGTCAAAGTAATCACTTACTACAAATGAGAAACAAAGGTGTACCTATTTTACTCTTTTGCAAGATTCCTGGCAATCTCAACCACACAGTTTAAAGAAATAAGCCAACCAACCGACAGACAGAAGCTCTATGCTCTGAAGCCCTTGGGCCTCTCAGTAAGAACTACTTACTTATACCATATGCAGTGGTCCTTCGGTAGCAGCAGGGGATTTTTCAAGACATTCTCACCCTCAGCACTGATACTAGTATCAAAGGATGCTCCAGTCTCTCACGTGAAATGCTGTAGTATTTGCATATATCTTCTGTATACTTTCAATCATCTCTAGATTACTTATAATACCGAATACAATGGAAATGCTACGTAAGTAGTTGTTATAGTATATTGCTCAGGGAAGGACAAGAAAAAAAGTGTACAAGTTCAGTTTGGATGCAACCAGCAACCATCCCAGGCCAAACTTTATAGCAAACAAAAGAAACACAAAAACAACACTCCAGAGTGTTGGAGAGAGGCTGAGTATCTGTGAAGGGGCTGGTAGCCACATTTCACTCACATGTATTCAGTGACATGCTCAAGAGCCTGTGGCAAAGTCAAGTTTTGCTTTTTGAAACTTTCTGGATTTTTTTTATGGTACTGGGGATTGAACCCGGGGGCATTCTATCTCCGAGCTATACCCCCAGCCCTATTTTATTTTTATTTAAAACAGGGTCTCTCTAGGTTGCTGGGAGTCTCATTACTTGCTGAGGCTGTCCTTGGTCCTGCCATCCTCCTGTCTCAGCCTCCCAAGTACTCAGATTACAGGTCTACATCAACCACGCTGAGTTTGGATTTTTTTTTTTTTTTTTTTTTTGCGGTACTGGGGATTGAACCCAGGGGCATTCTACCTCTGAGCTACATCCCCAGCCCTATTTTTTGTTCTTTATTTTGAAACAGGGTCTCACTAAGTTGCGGAGGGCCTCACTAAGTAGCTGAGGCTAGCCACGAACCCGGATCCTCCGGTCTCAGCCTCCCAAGTACTGGGATTACAAGCGTGTGCCACCACGGCTGGCTGGAATTTTTTAAAATAGTTTCCATTCAAAGCTGGTTGAACCCACAGACATGAAACCCAAGGATGCAGAATACAGAGATATGCAGTACTGACTAAACCATTCAAACAACCTTTGTTAACTGGTTTCCTTTCAAATTGAATTGCTTGCTGCTCCCTCTAGACTGCAAGTCCTTAAGGGCTTGTTCATCAGTGAATCGCTAATACAGTTCCTAGCAGAGTAAGGACTCAATTAATTTATCTGATCAGAGAAATAAAGATTAGCCGGTGCGGTGGCACATGCCTGTAATCCCAATACCTGGGAGGCTGAGACAGGAGGACCACAGGTTCCAGGCTGGCAAACAGTAACATGGTGAGACCTTGTTTCCAAAAAAAAATTAAGGGCTGGAGGTGTAGCTCAGAGGTAAAATGCTCCCCTTGGGAGGGAGAGGAGGAAGAGATGGGGTCTCTTGGACCTCTCAACACAACCATAGGCCATATTTCAGAATAAAGCCGGGCGTGGAGGCGCACGCTTGTAATCTCAGTACTTTGGGAGGCGGAGACGGGAGGATCCGGGGTTCGCAGCCAGCCTCACCTCGCTCGCTCTCTCTCTCTCTCTCTCTCTCTCTCTACTTAGTGAGGCCCTCCGCAACTTCGTGAGACTCGGTGTAGCGCGGAGGTAGAACACCCCTGGGTTCAATCCCCGGTACCGCAAAAAAAAAAAAAATTTTTTTTTTTTTTCAGAATAAAAAAATTAAAAAGTGCCTCCATAGGCTGGGGATGTAGCTCAGTGATAGAATACCTGCCCTGGGATCCAACCCTAGCTCTAGAGGGAAGGAGGGAGGGAAAGAGGAAAGGGAGAAAGAAAACCTCCATGACCTTCTTTTTTTTTTTGGCACTGGGGATTGAACCTAGGGGCATTATACCTCCAAGCAACACCCCTAGTCCCTTATATATTTTATTTTGAAACAGGGTCTCGCTAAATTGCTGAGGGTCTCACTAAGTTGCTGAGGCTATCTTCAAACCTGTGATCCTGTCTCAATCTCCCAAATACTGGGATTACAAGTGTGTGCTACTACACCAGGAGACTTTCTGTCTTCTGTATGTCCAGATATTAACATTTAGTTCCTGTTTGTAGTTTTCATCCTAGCATTCTTTTATTTAGTAAGCTAATCTAAATTTTAAGTATGGGCAAGAAAAGAATCTCTGCCCTTCTCTCTACTACTACACTTCATCTCCCCAGGAGGAAAGAACATTCCATTTGGGTCGGAGTCCAAGGCACAGGGGAGTCCCCTTTACAGGCAAGGTCATTGCACTAAAAGTTAAGCCTCTCTCCTGCTCTCAATAGACAGAACTGGTAAACTGATCTAGGACTAGTTCTCTGAGAAAAACTATTCATTTAAAATCTTTTTTTAAAGTTGAGGTTAGGATCTAAAAACAGAACTGACAGCTAACTGACAAGATGAGGGCAAGATACAAAACTCAAAAATTAGAGTAGTACAAAGTTATTCAAGCTGGGCATGGTGGCGCACACTTGTAATCCCAGTACTTTGGGAGGCGGAGACCAGAGGATCCGGGTTCGCGGCCAGCCTCAGCTCTCTCTCTCTCTCCCTGTCTCTCTCTCTCTCTCTCTCTCTCTACCTAGTGAGGCCCTCCGCAACTTCGTGAGACCCGGTTTCAAAATAAAGTATAAAAAAAAATCCTAATCTGGGAGTTCTAAGTTTCAACACAATGTGGTAATGTATTTTCATGAGGTAAAGGGGGGAAAGTTTCTAAATTATCTTATAAAAATCAATTCATTTAATAATTAAAGTTCAGTTTTCAAGCATCTGAAAAATTACGTACGCTGTCTCTCCCCACTACTAAATAACCTCCAAGGCAGGTTCTAGGTATTGCAAAGACAGAGCTCATAGACCACCCAAGGATCCAGTAACTCACAGCCCCTTAAATCTGTGGTCTAGAAGAGTGATTTCAAAACCACTAGGAAGCTTTTTAAAATTAGATTCTCGATCCCACCACAAATTTCCAGAGATGAAGTCTAATATCTGTGGTCTTTAAGTGTCCTAAATGATTCTAATGCAGGCCAGTCTAACACCTAGAACAGGGATTCTCAACCTCAACATTGGTATTTGAGGCTGGATAATTCTGTTGGAGGCAGAAGGCTGTCCTGTGCACTGTAGGATGTTCAGCAACAGCCTTGGCCTCTACCCTCCAGCACAACAGAGGTATAACAGGCAAAATGTCTCCAGACATTCCCAAGTATAACCTGGGGTTGGGGGGGGGGGTTGAATCACCCCCAGTTGAGAGTCCCTGATCTACAGTAAATAAAACACCAATCTTTTTTGTTTGGGGCGGTTGTTTGTTTTTGGCAGTGCTAGAGATGGAATCTAGGGCCTCTAGCATGCTAGGCAAGTGCTCTACTGCTGAGTTGCATCCCCAGTCTAAATACCGTTTTAGAAGAGAGGCACTTGAAGGCTCCAAACATAAAATAAGGGGAAATGCTAATCACTTTGATTAGATTAGCACATTATATGCACATATTGAAATATCATGCAGTACCCCATAAACATATACAATTATGTTAATTAAAAAGAAAAGCCGGGGTGGTCACGCACACTTACAATCCCAGTACTTGGGAGGCTGAGACAGGAGATCACAGGTTCGAGACCAGCCTTAGCAACTTAAACAAGACTCTCAGCAACCTAGCAAGACACTTTCAAAACAAAAAATAAAAAGGGCTGGGGGTGTAGCTCAAGAGGTAGAATGCCCCTGGGTTTAATCCCGAGTGCCCCCACATACACAAAAAGAAATCATTTGAAGTTTTCTTAAGAAAGGACAGACCCTCCACAACTTAGACTCTGTTTCAAAATAAGGAATAAAAAATAGGGCTGGGGGTGTACCTCGGAGATAGAATGCCCCTAGGGTTCCATTCCCAGAACTGCAAAAAAAAAAAAGAAAAGAAAGGACAGAGTCAGCAACTCGGGGAGCTGAGGCAGGAGGATTCCAAGTTTGAGGCCAGCCTGGGCAACCTAGTGAGACCCTGTTTCAAAATAATAAAGACTGGAGATGTAGCTCGGTGGTAGAGCACGTGCCCAGAATGTACAAGGCCCTGGGTTCAATCCCCAATACCTTGTTTTAAAAAGTGTGTGTGTGTGTGTGTGTGTGTGTGTGTGTGTGTGTGAGAGAGAGAGAGAGAGAGAGAGAGAGTTGCTTAAAGCCAAGAGCCTCAGTCTATTTTTTCAGTACATCCTAAGAAAAAGTACGTAACACTTCCCAGCTCAGACTGGGGCTTAAATCTTGATTTTTGAGGGCCAAATCAGACTCTAGTACACAACAGGCAAGCACTCTACCACTGCGCTACATCCCCAGCTCCAGACCCTAATGCTCTTTATGAAATAAACTTAATGCTGAGTTTTAGTTTAATAAATAGAACAGTTTCATTATCATTGTCATTTACACCAATACATACTAGTAAAACTAACTTCTAGAATATCAAAAATATAAAATTGCAACATAAAAAAATTATCATAGAAACAAACTGAGTACCAATCCTGTCAATAATACTGTTTTAAGGAAGACATGTTTACTTGTAACACCCACATTATCTTTTGGACCAAACTGATACAAAAATTTATCTTAAAGAAGCTAAGCAAACCTCACCCTGTCAAGTTTCAAATTTATTACTATTCATTTTCTGTCCATCTAAGACTGTTTTTCAAATTTTCAATTAGCTAATTGAAACTATCAAGTTGGGGCCAGAGACATGGCTCAGTGGGAGAATGCTTGCCTAGCATGTATGAGACTCTAGATTCAATCCCCTGTAGAGCAAAATAAATAAATAAAATTAATCCAGCAAGTTGGTTTGTGTGTGTTGTGCTTTTAGTTTTCTTGTGCGTTTTTTGTTTGGTTTGTTTACTAGACTTTATACCAAAGCTAGTCTTCTAAACCCAAAACAATTTCCTTCTGTCCTTGAGTAAGTTACACCAGCAAGATGCTCATCTCTACTTTTTTCTTTTTTTCCCTTGGTGCTGGAGATTGGACTCAGGGGCATTCTACCTCCAAGCTACACTCAAAGAACTTTTTATTTTTTGTTTTGAAATGGGGTCTCACTAGGTTGCAGAGGGTCTCCCTAAATTGCTGAGTCTGTCCTCAAACCTGTGATCCTCCTGTCTCAGCCTCCCAAATACTGGGATTACAGGTGTGCACCACCACAGCCCAGCTTCATCTCTACTTAGGTCTATAAAAATACACTTCCCCAGTGCAACAAAGCAAGTCATGTCTCAAGCAACTAACACCAAGGGAAAGGCAAACATAGTTTCAAGTACCATGGAAAAAAGCACAGGGCAGGCATTAAAAGACGGAGTTCAAGTATGACTGTGAACAAATGGATGACACTTTATTAAATATTCTAGACCCCATGACCAGACACGCTGAGGTGGAGAATAGCTTCCAAAGCATCCATCCAGGACAGCAGCTACTTCCCGAACTACAGGCTGAATATCCCTTTTCCAAAATGCTTGGAGAATTCTTTGGATTTTGGAGTATTTCCACAGAATTGTTAAATTCAGTTAAGCATCCTTAACCCCAAAGTCCAAAAATCCAAAATGCTTCAAAATCCAAAACTTTTTAGGGCACCATACCTCAGAAATCTAAAATTGGAAATGCTCCGAAATCCAAAACTTTTTGAGCATCAAATCAGTGCTCAAAACTTTAGGATTTGGGGCCCGGCGTTGTGGCACACGCCTGTAATCCCAGTACTCAGAAGGCTGAGACAGAAGGATCTCAGGTTCACAGCCAACCTCAGCAACTTAGTGAGACCTTCTGCAACTTAGTGAGACCCTGCTTCAAAATTAGAAATAAAATAGGGCTGAGGGTATCACTCAGAGGTAGAATTCCCCTGGGTTCAATCTCCAGTTCCACAAAAAAGAAAAATAAAAAGTTTGGGATTTGGGGGCATTTTGAATTTTCAGATTAGTGGTTTTCTACTTGTATTTTAGCCAAAATAGACCTCAATATACAGTAGCCTTTCGGTCAAAAACAACCAGAAGTAGGCTAAGAAACTCTAAAGTTACTGATCTGGAGGCTAATCACAACCAGGAGGAGTATCCAAAAGTACATGAGGAACACTCCTATTTAAGTTCTGATGGCTCTTCTATATTTAAACATCTGTTTCAACAAAACATTTTGAAGTGCCACCACTAATTACTCCAGCAAATCTATGTCACTTAATGAATTTTTTTTTCTTTGTGGTACTGAGGGTGAAGCCAGGGGCATTCTTCCTCTGGGCTACACCGCCAGCCCATTTAATTTTTTGTTTTTTCGTTTTTGTTTTAGTTTGAAACAGGGTCTAGCTAGGTTGCTGAGAGTCACCCTACATTGCTGAGGCTGGCCTTGAACCCACGATCCTCCTGTCTCAACCTCCCAAGTACTGGGATTACAGGCATGCGCCACCATGCCCACATCGTTTAATGAATTTTCAACAACCCTTCTCATCAAAAAATTAAAATAATTTCCAGCTTTTTCATCCCAACTGACCCTTAAATACACAGAGCTTTCTAATGACAGTCAACAACAGGGTTTAAACACTCATCTGACTTTCTAATCATATCTAAACATTTAAAAATCAAATTCAAATTAGTAATAATAACCACTAATTACTGAGCTGATACTGTATGCCAGGCACAGTTCTAGTTATATGTATTAGCTCATTAACATATATACCCAGTTACGTGTATAACGTGTGCATTTGTTGGGACAAACTTAGGAAGCAGACACTATTATTATCCCCACATTACAGAGGAAGCAGAGAGGTTGAGTAACTTGCCCAAGGTCACAGAGCTAGAAAGTGGTCAAGCCAAGATCTGAACCCAGGCTGTCTAATGCCAGAGCGAAGAAAGTCCAACCACCACCAAGAAACGCGCATCTTGTGCTTGCTACTGCATGCACATTTTAGTGGCTGGAAATCCAGAGTCCTCTTCCCACTTGCTGCCTGTCTGCAACATGACCTTGAGGGCAAAATCAAAGTAAACTTCACTTTAACAAAGTGGGACAATATCCACATCTGTACTTCGAGGACGAAAGGAAACCACCACCAAGTGCCTCCTCCCATAAAAGCAAAACATAAACAAAGCTCTACCCGTGCCCCAGAGACCACAGGAAGGACCATGAAAATGACAGCAAGTCATGAGGGTGAGACAGAGATACATCGAGGTGTCATTCGGTCCACCTACAACTTCAAGTCCAAGTGCTGATCCCGGCCGGCAGGACTTCCAGAGGCAACACCCCCAGGTTTGAATGGGCTTCTTTTAGAGGTAGGTCCTTTGAGCCACAAGAAGGACCACCCCCGTGGCTCCAACACACCAGGGAGGCTTCCGCGCCCAGGTCTACACCCGAGCCACCGTCTCGGAGCTGAAAAGTCACCTGGAAGCCCAGGGAGACTGCAAACTGGGTTGTGTGTTTTCCGGTGACTCTGCGGCGAATTAAGAGAAACCCACAAAACTTGTTCCCGGGTGAAGAGTGCAACAATGGCCTTCGCGAACCTTTACGGCGAGTTGCTGCCTCGACTTGACACGCTCCCCGAGGTCCCCAGGAGAAGTTGCTGGGAGCCCGCAGCCGCGAGGCCCGAGGACAGCGGGGCCGGCGGTGGGCGACGCTGCGGGCGCGGGGCGGGGAGCCCGGCCGGGGCCGGGGCCGGTTCGGGGCGCGCCTCGCCCGGTTGCCGCGCAAGGCCTCGAACGTCAACACCGCGGAAAGTTGGCCCCGGCGTCCCGCCCCCGGCGCCCGCCCGCGGGGCCCGGCTGACAGGAGCGGCCGGGGTGGCCGGGAAGGACTCGGCGCCGCGCCTCCCGGGCCCGCGGAGCGGCGAATTCCGGGGGGGAGGGGAGAGGGGCCGGGACGCTCCCTCCCGCGCCGCCCAGGCCCGGGCCGAGGGCCCCGCTGCCCGCCCGCGCGGCCCGCGCACCCCGCGCCGCGGCCCGCTCCGCTGCCCCCCCGCCCCCATTACCTGGAGGTGCCCACGACCCGCCGCTAGTTGCGCTCAGGCGGGAAACGCGCTCACCGACACCATCAGCGAAGCGCCCAAAATGGCGGACGTATCAAGCAGGCCTTGAGTTCCCCCCGCCCTCCCTCCGGATGCTTCGCAGCCAATCGCAGCACTGACCCCGCCCTCTGACCCACGCTCATTGGCCTCTCTCCCCCGCCCCCCGCAACCTATTGGGTCGTCCAGCGGCTCCCTTGCTTTCACTTTGATTGGCTCGGCAGCTTCGTCAGTCAAGCGCGAGGGGAGCATTCTTTTCCCATGGATATGACGGATCCGGAATCTCTAGGACCCGGAGTCTGAGAAACAAATCAGAAATCGGAAGAAGCCTGGCTGGGTCCCCCTACGCCGTAGCAACAGCAGGGCCTCCGTTTGACGGACGCTTCGGACCACCAATCCGAGTGGCCAGTGCCTTTTACAATCAAATGGAGCCAAACCAATCACGGCCGTGAAGCTCGGGACGCAAAAGAACCAATGGGGTGGCGAGATAGCGGCGGGCGGGCGGAACTAGGCCCTCCCGGGAGACCGGTGATTACGTGAGCCACAATATGCATCGAGGCGGAAGCTATCTGTGTTGGGGAATTAGCTCAAGTGGCAGAGTGCTTGGTTATCGTGTGAAAGGTGGCGGGATCGATGCTTGCCCTCTCCTCCACGAGTAAATTTTATAAGAGGGAGTCACTGGCTTAGGTGACAGCGCCAAGAGTGGACTCAAAGTGAGAGTTGCTGAGTGTTCTTGGCTGCCGGCCATCCACAAGAGAGTGGAGACCCTCCTGAGAGGGGGCTGGGCCATCCCTTTTGTCCTAGGTAAAGATTTACACCCAAGCTTCTTCCAAAATGCAGTTCTGGACCCCCTCCCCCGCCAAAACTCCCCTGGGGGGTGACGAGGTCGGGTCAGGACCCCCGCCCCAAGCCTCCCGGACACTAAGAATTGCCCACTTTATGACCCCTACGAATAACCTGCCCTATTCCAAAATGGACTTGAAGCGCCCCTGGACATCCCACGGAAATCAACGGGACAGAAGTTGGAAGCAGCCGGGCCAAGGAGTTAGGTGAACTAGAGCTGACTATCAGGGACAATCTGCCCCCCTAGAGCCCTGCGGGGGGCGGACCCAGAGGGTGGGTCCAAGGTCTCCTCGGGGGCAGACCCATAGGACTGGACCCTGGGCTCCTTCCTGGGTTGCAGTGGCAGGGAGAGAAGCCCTGGCACAAAGACCCCAGGGTGAGGCTTTGGGCGCTGGGGAGGCAGGCGTGGCAGAGGTGACTGAGTCATGAGGGACAGTGCCACCGTGCCACTCCCTGATGCTCACATCTGGGACTGGGGCTCTTGTGCAGGGAGGCGTGAGTACTGCCCCAGCAGGCTTAGCAGCTGCCCCGTGCTAATGCAGGCTTGGCCAGGAATGGCCACTCCAGCTCAAAGAGGGCACAGCGGAGTTACTGCGTAGCATCTGGAGGCTGCCTCTGGGAGTCCAGGTCACTGGGAAAAGTGGCAGAGCTTGGCCGCTGGGGGTGGGGAGGGGCAGGACATCCCCTGCCTTCCCCACTTCAGCATCTCTCTGCCTCCCCAGTCAGAGAGCTGAGTCTGCTCATGCAAACGCGCCCCGCTCCCGGCTGCTGCCTTTTCAGCAGAGCCCATGGCTGGAGGCAGACTCTCTAGAAAGTCCATCGTAGGTAGCTCTAGAACAGTAGTAGCATCCCCATTTCACAGACTAGTTAACTGAGGCTCAGAAACCATTCAGACACACCGGGTGCAGCCATATTGGCCAGGTGACCTGGGCTGGGTGATCTCACCTCTCTGACGCTCCTGGTTTTTGTGAAGTGCAGGTGATAATACCTACCTACCTGTGTCCACACCCTGAGCAGTGCTGGGGATCCAGGGAGGCAGCAAATAAGGGCAGATGTTCCTCTGATCCTGCTGCTCAGAGAGTAGGGCCTTGCCCAAAGCCACACCGCCAGTGAGGAACACAGTCAAAAACTGAGGTCATAGCTGGGCACAGTGGCACACGCTTGTAACCCCAGTACTTGGGAGGCTGAGACAGGAGGATCGCAAGTTCGAAGCCGGCAACTTAATGAGGCCCTCCGCAACTTAGTGAGACCCTATTGCCAAATAAGAAGTTAAAAATTGGGCTGGGGGTAGAATGCCTCTGGGTTCAATCCCCAGTACCAAAAAAAAAAAAAAAAACCTGAGGTGAGCTGATGCAAAGCTAGGTGATTAGGTGTAGGCAGATGGCCTGGGGCAGGTTGGAGTGGGCATGCCAGGGAGAGGCAACCTGGAAGCAGGTGCTGCTGGCGCATTCAGTGGAAGACAGGGTGCGGGAAGGGGGGAGGCAGGTCAGGAGGAGCTCACAGCGGTCCTGTGAGCCAGGCAAGGGAACTTGGGGATCAGGCCCAGACAGTGGGAGCTGGGGAGAGCACCTGGGCAGGAGAAGCACTGTCCATGCTTGAGCAAGGACAGAGCAAAGCAAGAATAGCAAGAGCGGCACAGGGGGCGAGGGGCAGACCCATGGACTAAAGACGGGGAAGCAGGCTCAGGTAACCCGAGCAAGGGCTGGTGCTGAGAGGGAGGCTGGACCAAGGGGGCGGGGAGCCGAGGCTGCGATCCCTGCTTCCTTTACTCGTCCATCATCATCGGATTTCCCACTCCAGTCGCAAGAGGGTTTCATGGGCCTGTGTGCACTGTAATTAAATGAGATGATACAGCACCTCACAGAAGGTAAGTGGGCCCCTGGTCCCCAATGATGGTGCACTCCTAACCTAGTTGGAAGGGCTGAAGTCAGGGAGGGCTTCCTGGGAAAGGAGGTGTCTGAGCTCTGCACATCTCCTGTGGGCCATGGGGAGCCACAGACAGGCTTAGAAGCTTTGCACGGACACAGACCCACCTCTGCACTCTAAAACTTCTAGGTTTCCTGACTCCCTTTTTGCCCTGATTCTTTTTAATTTTTAATGTTTAACTTCTCAGTCCGTCTAGATTTAAAAAAAACACATGTATTTAATATTTTCAAACAGACTCAGAAATAGAAGAATGTAATGACACTCTTGTCGCCAGCACTCCTTAAACTCTGTAAAGGGACACAGAGTCACCAAGTTTTAATCCTATGGAGTAGTGATTTAAAAACAGACCATCAGGTATGGTGGCGCACTTGTAATCCCAGTACTTGGGAGGCTGGGACCAGAGGATCCGGGTTCACGGCCAGCCTCAGCTACTTAGTGAGGCCCTCCGCAACTTAGTGAGACCCTGTTTCCAAATAAAGAATTAAAAAATAGGGCTGGGGGTGTAGCTCAGAGGTAGAATGCCCCTGGGTTCCATCCCCAGTACCAAAAAAAAAGAGCAAGAAAACCCCCATGATATTTCATAAAAGGACATTTTAACGCACACATATACTCCGATAGGAAAGACGAGCTCTGAATAAAGACTTTATTTATTTATTTTTTTTTTTGCGGTACCGGGGATTGAACGCAGGGGCGTTCTACCTCCACGCTACACCCCCGGCCCTATTTTTTATACTTTATTTTGAAACCGGGTCTCACGAAGTTGTGGAGGGCCTCACTAAGTAGAGAGAGAGAGAGAGAGAGAGAGAGAGCTGAGGCTGGCCGCGAACCCGGATCCTCTGGTCTCGGCCTCCCAAAGTACTGGGATTACAAGCGTGCGCCACTATGCCTGGCCCTGAATAAAGACTTTAGATTGAATAAGTTCCACTTAAGAAGGACGCTGCGTCGTCTTTTGTTCTGTTGCCAGAGCACAGCCCCTTTGGGCTGGCGCGGGTCTGCGTGGAGTGGGCACGCTCCGGAAGGCTTGGTCTGGTATCCAGGAGCCCGAGGTCCGGGCTGGTGCCTGACCAGGTCAAGAGGCGCCGAGGCTGCAGAGGAGCCAGACGGGCTTCTGTGGGGTGTGAGGGTGAACCCGTTTAACATGGGAATTCAGCACCTCTGTTTCTCTTGCTTTTTGCCAGCGCAGCGAATTTAGTCCGGGCTGGGGGAGCACTTCCCTGCCACACAGGATTGCTGGTAGCCCTCGCATTGGGAGAAAGGGGAAATGCTCGTTTTGCTAACAACTCTCCGCTCTGCTGCCAGCAGCTTTTGGGGGAAGAAAGAGAAGAGGACGTTGGGGTGGGAGGCAGAGGCGGGGGATACTGGGAGATCAAAGAGGACGAGCCAGCAAAGAGCCATGGTATGAGGTGTGGTCCGAGAACGGTGTCCCAGGGCTGAGCAGAACCAGCTGGGTAGCCCACAGGGAGGAACCCTGGGTGGTACCCAAGCCGTACCCCACTTCCCCACCTCCCAGACAAGGGGCTGCCTGGCAGTGGAAATGCCCAAACCCTAGCCATGAGGGCTCTGCTCAAGTGCCTCCAAGAGGCCGCACCTCACACCTGCCCCTGGGGCTCCAGGATGGCCCGCACTGTGCTTTCCGGACAGCTTTGCAAATGGCTGTGTTTCGCTGGATTTGGAGAGCTTTCCGGGCGCGGGGGGCACCCCTGACTAATCTGGGTCTCCTAGCACACAAGTGTCAGGGCCTGAGGGCTCTGCATGCAGTAAGTGCCTGCTGAACACTGACAGACTGGCTCAGTGCAAAGTAGGTGGCCAGAGGGCCAGCTCCTCGCCCTGACTGCCTGTGCAGGAAAGGGGCAGCAGAGAGGCCTCTGGCCACCAGCAGCACCCCTAGGCGTGCAGCGGTCCAGCGGGGTACTGGGGTAGCGCCTGTGCTGGGTGAGGGGAGGTCTGCAGAGTGACTCCATCCTCCCCACAGCCTGTGCAGGGGGCCAGGAGTACTTCCGGCCACTCCTTCCCTACTCCTGGCCTGACCCCTGGATGGATGTGCGCAGGAGAGGAGCCAGGTGTGGCCCTGGGAGACCCCTGCGATGCAGCTGCTGCATGTACACTGCGGCTCATGCTGAAACCTGTGCTCAGTGAGCGCCTCAGGGAGCCTGGCCCAACCTGAAAGATGAGCAGTTCTGGGCACTCCAGAGGCCTGACCCCTGCAGGGAGCTCCTGCAGGTGGCAGGAGATGGAGACGCAGCCTTTGGACCGCGGCGCTCTGGTGCCCCTCTGGCTCTGCCAGTACTCCCGATGAGCTTGGGTCAGTCCATCTCCAGTCTGAGTTGTTTTGTTTTTGTGCTGGGGATTGAACCTAAGCCATGCTCTCTCTGAGCTACACCCCCGGCCCCATTTTATTTTGTGTGTGTGGTGGTGGGGATTGAACCCAGGAGCATTCTACCTCTGAGCTACACCCCCAGCCCCATTTTATTTTTTATTTGGAAACAGGTCTCACTAAGTTGTGGATAATCTCACTAAGTTGCTGAGGCTGGCCTCAAACCTGTGATCCTCCTGTCTCAGCCTCTCAAGTACTGGGATTACAGGTATGCACCACCATGCCTGGTTCTAATAATTTGGAAGGACTTACTGGGTGATAACATAGGTAGGTGGGGTGTGTGGAAGAGGCAGGTCATGGCTGAGGGACTCTATCTGTCCCTGGCCCCTTTCTCTCACTATCTCTGCTTCTCAGCTGCCCCGAGTGGCTTTCCTCCACCATGCCCTACCACCATGATGTTTCTACCTTGGAGCTGGTCAACCAGGGGCTAAACCTCTGAAACCCTCAGCCGAATAAACCTTTCCTCCTCTAAGTTATTCTTG
This sequence comes from Glis glis, assembly GCA_004027185.1. Classification (NCBI taxonomy): domain Eukaryota; kingdom Metazoa; phylum Chordata; class Mammalia; order Rodentia; family Gliridae; genus Glis; species Glis glis. The sequence goes on along the minus strand of PVJS01011479.1, from coordinate 29,743 downwards.
TCAGGAATTTTGGTCACAGCAACAAAAAAGCTCCAGCTGTGACTCAGTGGCGGCACCAGCAAGTCGGCCTACCTCTGTCATTGCAACACTAACCATCACCTTGGGGGACTCCTGGGTAGGTGGGGGCCAGGGGACAGAGAGCTCACAGGCCTGCCTTACCACTGGCTCCCTGGTGGCAGCCACCTGCAGGATCCGGGATGCTCTGGTATCCTAGCAGAGAGGCTGTGCGGCGGCAGGGCCTGATGAGTTCACCTCCCCCTCCACTCTTGTCACCTCCATGCGTGCATCCAGCCCCCTCAGGTAGGTTGAGGGCTCAGTCTCAGGGTCCTGCTGGGGACTCACCGGGCACTTCTCCCAGGTCATTGTGTTTGGGTCCTTAAGCAGGCAGACCCAGCACGAAGTGTGGCCTTTCTCTGACCTCCCTCCGACATCTTTTTTTTTTGTTTTTTGCAGTACCGGGGATTGAACGCAGGGGCGTTCTACCTCCGTGCCACACCCCCGGCCCTATTTTTTATACTTTATTTTGAAACTGGGTCTCACGAAGTTGCAGAGGGCCTCACTAAGGAGAGAGAGAGACAGACAGAGAGAGAGAGAGAGAGAGAGAGAGAGAGAGAGAGAGAGCGCAAGCGTGAGAGCGCATGTGCGCGCTGAGGCTGGCCTCGAACCCGGATCCTCCGGTCTCTGCCTCCCAAAGTACTGGGATTACAAGTGTGCGCCACCACGCCTGGCTCCTCCGACATCTAGGTTGGGGTCCGGCCCCTCCAAGTGGACAGGGGCGTTCCCTGCACCCCCTCTGAAGGGGTTGTTCCTGCCCAGCCTCCAGGGCACCAGGAGGCCAGCCCGGCCTCCTCACCACCTGCCATGACTGCATTACTTCTCCTGCTCTGTACGTAGACTGGGGACTCCCCAGGGGCGAGGGCCAGGCCTCACCTGTCTCCTCCAGCACCACCCACGTGGGTACACACTGGTTTTCCTTGCTGACCACCTCTGGGGACAAAGGGGCTCCCTCCCTACCCAGGACAAGTGCAGCTTGGCAGAGTGAGGCTCAGCAGCCCCCTCCAGTGGGGTCCACAGAGATGGGGGTCGGGAAGGTGCCCTGGCTCCCTCGCCACGGCATTGGGCAGCAGCCTTGGGTCACAAACAAGATGTCAGAAGGTAGCCAGTGTGAGGCAGTCATGTAACTTGCAAGGCCCTGAGCAATGTGAAAGCACAGTGTCGCATGCCTGTCACCCCAGCTACTCGGGAGGCTAAAGCAGGAGGATCACAAGACTGAGGTCAGCCTGGCAACCTAGCAAGACCCTATCTCAAAATTAAAATATAAAAGGGATTAGGGATGTCGCTCAATGGTAGAGCACCCCTGGGTTCAATCCCTGGTAGTACAAAAAAGAAAAAAAAGGAATTTGAGGGTGGTGGCCACAGAGCATGAGGTCAAGTTGCAGAACCTCACAGGCCACATCCACAAAGCCGCCCCATAAGACGCCAGTCTCTGCCCGCGGTCTCAGCCCTTCTCCATGGGAACATGACAGAGGGACACCCACGCACAGGGGCCATCCAGGGGTCGGGGTCTGCTCCATGGGGACACACAAACACACACAGGGCACAAAAGAATGGCAGTTATGTTTAAAAAAAATTAAGTTTATAAATATTTTCTCCACTGTACAAAGTTTTCCCAGCCCTGCCCACCCCCATCACTGTTCACATTTCTCGTGTTTTTTTAAATCCCAATTATATTTATTTTTTAAATCATAAAATATATTTTTTCTTTGTTCATATTTAAAAATATTTACAGGGGCGCAGAGAGGCCGGGCTGGGCCGGCCGAGGTCAGGACGAGTCTGTGCAGGGGGACGGCGGGGGCGGGAAGAGGTGGCAGTAGCTCCGCTCGGTGGCAGGCGAGGGCGGGCAGCTGTCCTCCGCTGACAGGTACTGGCTGTGGGGCGTGGGAGGGGGCGGGTAGGGGTCTGAGTCCGAGTTCAAATCCAGGTAGTACTTGCTGGCCTTCCAACGGCTGGCGCTGTAGTCGCTGTCACACACGTCCGTGCTGCAGGGCGTCGTCGGGGGCGCCATGCCTCGAATGATGTAGGGCCTAGCGGGGACAGAGGAGATGCTCACACACGCGGGGGCCCCGGAGTTGCTTGTCCATTAGCAAGCTCCGGAAGAGCCATGTCCAGACCCAGCCCAGCTGTGTGGCCTGGACACCTTTCCCACCGTCTCTGAGCCGCAACATCCCCACCTCAGAAGTGGGGGGTCTGCACCTACCCACCTCTGCTGCAAGCCGGGCCGGGCCAGAACTGGAGCCCAAGCCAAGGCGGCCTTTCTGGAGAGCGAGGCCTGCAGGACTGCCTGGCTGACCTCGTGGGAACTGAGCCTCTCCTCACTCTCTCACTGATGAACGGAGGGCGTGAAACAGCCCCGCTTCTTTCTTTCTTTTTTATTTTTTTGGTGGTGGTACTCGGATGGAACCCAGGAGCTTTCTACCTCCTGGCTTTCCAGACCTATTTTATTTTTTATTAGAAAACAGGGTCTCGCTAAGTTATTGAGAGCCTCAGGCTAGCTTCGAACCTGTGACCCTCCTGTCTCAGCCTCCCAAGTACTGGGATTACAAGCGTGCGCCACCATGCCCAGCTAAACAGCCCCAATTTCTCAAGGGGTTCCTGAGGATTAGATGAGATTCTCCATGGAAAATGTTAGAAGTGGTCCCTAACCAAAAAAAAAAAAAAATGTTCCTGACAACTTTTGGCCATCATATCGTTTCTGTCACTGTTGGAGACTGGTGGGCCTGGAATGGTACCACCTCGGGTTGAAGCGATCTGACCCGACGTGTCTCCTGGTCTCTCAGAGGCTGCCTGCACTGGGCCGTGGGACCCGAGTCCAGGCGGGGCTCGTGGTGTGGTTAGGAGTCCAGGCAGAGTGCACACAGGAACACACACCTCACGGCCGGCTGCTGCCAGACAGAGGGAGGGGAGGTGTCTTGGAGGCGGGCCCAGAGCAGCCCAGCAGCAGCAAAGGCACAGGTAGAACAGGAGACTGGGGGACTGGCTTGTCTAGCACGGATGTGACAGCTCTGGGGACAGTGGCAGACAGGGTTGATGGGACAGTGACAGCCCAGGGCGGGCAGTGCAGGCTGGATGTGATGCTGTGGCACTGGGGAGCCACTGCAGGTCCTTGAGCAGGGAGGTGACTAGATGCAGAGGGGGCTGGAATGGAGGTGGGCCTTTGTCTAGGCTGCAGTTCCCAGCTTCCCTGAGGGCCCTAGAGATGACTTTCCAGTCCCGGAGTTCCCAGAAATGGCCACTAGATGGCAGGCTGTGCCACCTCGGAAGGTCCTGCGGCCCCAGGGACCCAGGCACTGAGGCTGCCGGAGCCCTGGGCCCACCTCACCTGCCCTGTCAGGTAGCTCCCCTGGGTGAGGCCGGGTGTACCAGGAGGGTGGGCCCTGGTGGCTGGGACCACAGGGCTAATGGGGGCCCACCCCCGCCCACCCAGGCTCTGACCTGGCCCTGCACACGGGCCAGCACACCAGGATCCACTTCTTGACAACCCCAAGTAGCCCCTCCACACCTGTGACCCCAAAATAGGCAACTTGGGGGTTGGGGTCAGGCTTAGCAGACCTGTGGGGTTCCCGGACTCAAAGAGACCATTGCCATAAGGAGCAAGGGTGGTCCCAACGAAGGTCATGTGATCAGGCCCCAGGGCCGCCACCACCTGCCTTCACGCACACATTTGTCCTTTTGAAGACTGTGGCACCGAGAGGCGGCATGACAGGCAGCGGCCCACAGCCAGGCTCACAGTCCAAGGCCTGGGCCCCTGTGAACGGGCCTCCCCTGCAGCCGGCAGTGGGTGTGGTGGGAACGCCCCTGGTGGCATCCTTCAAGGCCCCCGGCTCTAGGGCCATGTCCCAGCTTACAGAGGACCCCCAAGAGCTACACAGAACCACTGGGGATGTGGGGTCTGTTGCTCTCTGAGCTTAGCATGCAGCCCTGTGGGGCTCACATGGGGACACTCAGGGCGGGGCGGACTCTCACCTGTACTGCCTGGCGGTGGCCGGAATGTTTGAAGAGTAGAACATGTCCATGTTGTACAGGGACGGGTCCGTGGCCGGGGACGGCGGCGGGTTCAGGATCTGAGGAGAGCCAGCAGGGTCACTCCAGGCCTTCCCTGGCCGTTCATTTCCTCCCACCCGCCTAGAGCTTTCCTCCCGGGGAGGTGGCTCTGTCCTGGGCCCTATGTTTCCCCGACCCCTTCTCTCGGGTTCTGGGCAGAGTTGGAAAGGCTCAGACGCAGAGGGGAGGCCTGAAGGTCGCCGCGGGCAGAGGTGCGGAGGGCAGAGGTACCTTCAGCCCAGGTGCCCTCGCCCTTCCTCAGGACTGGTCCTGCTCACCAGCAGCGACCCAGGCCAGCTGCCCACAGCCGTGAACGCAGAAGCGAGACCTCAGCGAGGTCCCTGGACCCTGAGCCAGCCCCTGTTGACCCCAGCAGCAGCAGATGTCCCCGCAGGCCCTGGCGTGTCAGCCCACCTGCCTTCAGGGCAGTAGTGAGGGCATGACCTTTCATGTCGGAAGGTCCTCCTCTGTCACTTCCCAGCTGCAGCATGATCCCTGGTGAGGGACCTCGCCTCTCTGTGCCTCGGTTTCCCCATCTCTAAAACAGGGCCAAGACCTGCCTCACAGGCTGTTCTGATGATTGGTGACACCCTGCAGGAAACGGCCAGGCCCTTTCGTGAGTGGCATGGGTCCCTGCGCCTTATCTGAGTCAGGTCCTCTTCAGCCCAAGTTGCCAGCCTGGGGATTCCTCAAGATGCGACCCCAAAGTTGGACGGGCACAATACTGGGGCCTGGACGGGGTGGGGACGTCACAGCAGAAACTGGGAGGGGAGCAGCAGGAAGGGTCTCCTCCAGCTGTTTCCACATCTGCCCCTGACCTTGACTGGACCTGGTTTCTCGCCACGTCCACCTCTCCACACACGCTCTGGGTTCTGCCCAGCCCTCTCCCAGGCCGGGTCAAGTGCTGCTCCCCAGGGAACAGGGAAGAACGTTGAGATGGTTTTCCCAACGCTGCAGTGGGCAGATTTCTGGCAAGATCCGCCAGCACAGCATCTTGGCAACTTCTCGGCAGCCCCTGAATCACGACCAGGCCCTCTGCAGACAGGCGCAGGAGGCTCTGCCCTGGGCTCATCTCAGCCTGTCGGTGCTCCCTCCCGCTGGCCAAGTCCCTGTCATTCCGTTCCGTTAACAAGGCTGTACACTGAACTTTCTCTCTTCAAGTTGTCGTGTGCTTTCTGTCTGCTGACTGGACCCTGGCTAACATAAATCACCAGGAGCCGTCCGCAAAGAAATAAAACTGGATGCCGGTCTCCCTCAGTACTTCTAATTACATGCCAGAAGGATCAAAGATTTTAAATAGAAAACACAAAATCATGAGGACATTAAGATGGAGAACAGGGCAAGAAACTTTCTGAGCATGACAAAGAAAAACACTGGACGTCATAAAAGAGAAGACTGATCACTTAGTTATATAAATGACAAGACACACCAGAACCCAACTCAAAAGACAAAAAGCAGTGCGGTGTGGTGGCCATGCCTTGCAACCCCCCTCGGCACGTTGGTGAGACTCCGTTTCAATAGAAAAAGTAAAAAAGGGCTGGAGGTGGAGCTCAGAGGAAGAATGCCCCTGGGTTCAATCCCAGTAGAAAAAAAAATTAAAAAGCCAAATGAAAGGGGCTAAGGGTGTAGCTCAGGGATAGAACACCCCTGGCTCAATTCCCAGTACCACAAAACATAAAATAAAAATAAAAATGAATAAAAAGACAAAAAAACTGGGAAACAAATATTTGCAACATATATCCTAGGAAGTGGGCTAATTTTCTTAATATACATCTATCTATTTACACAAATGAGTAGGCTTACAAAAGAATAAGAATATAATAAACTATAAAGGTTCTTAAATGCACACAAAGATGTTTGCTGTTATTTGTGATTTAAAAAAAACCATAAGAGCAGGGCGTGGTGGTGCACGTTTGTAATCCCAGTATTTGGGAGGCTGAGACAGGAGGATCCGGGTTCGTGGCCAGCCTCAGCTACTTAGTGAGACCTCCACAACTTAGACTCTGTTTCAAAATAAAGAATAAAAAATAGAGCTGGGGGTGGAGCTCGGAGGTAGAATGCCCCTGGGTTCAATCCCCAGTACCGCAAAAAAAAAAAAAAAAACCATAAGATTTCAACATGATGCCATTTTGAGCCTCCATGAGACTGGTGGAGAGTTTGACAGGGACAACCCTGCTGGTGTGGCCCTCTGCTGGCGGGAAGATGCACTGTCCCCTGTGGAGACTGCTTGGCAAGAGTGGTCAGGAGGGACCAGAGGCCACCAGGATTCAGGCACTGAGCGGGATGGGAAAAATTTCAGGTGCAGAAGCAGAGTCGGGGGTGGCGGGGTCCGACAGGCAGGCTCCACTACCTTCAGAGAACCGACCCAGGCTGCGGGTCAGCACTAAGCCCCCCGGGGGACGGCGCCCCTCTGGGGATGGGCTGGTGTGGCTGGGCGCTTTGGAAGTGCTCAGCAAACGCAGCTAGCAGCAAAAGGGGCTCGGAGCCGATTCTTCGGGCACTATCTTTTGGGTTTTCAAACTTGTATTTGTAAAACTGGTGAAAGCTGAATAAGGCCAAAGGCCCCTGTCCATGTCCCTTCATACTGCAGCTATGTAAGACGTTACCATGGGGGAAACTGGGCAGAGGGTGGAGGGGTCTCTCTGTATTATTTCCCACAACTGCACATAAATCTTTATCTCAAAAAGTAAAAAAAAAAAAACAAACCCTCTTTGCTGGGAAAATGGAGCCCATTCCCATAACCCCGGTACTTGGGAGGCTGAGACAGGAGGACTGCAGGCCAGCATCAGCAACTTGGTGAGACCCTATTGAGTTTGGTTTGGTACTGGGCAATTGAACCCAGGGGCATTCTACCTCCAAGCCATACTCCCAGCCATTTATTATTTATTTATTATTTATGTATGTATGTATGTATGCATGTATTTATTTATTGCGGTACTGGAGATTGAACCCAGGGGCATTCTACCTTCAAGCTACACCCCCAGCCCTATTTTTTTTTTTTTTTGCGGAACTAGGGATTGAACCCAGGGGCATTCTACCTTTGAGCTACACCCCCAGCCCTAATTTTTATTCTTTATTTTGAAACAGGGTCTCACTAAGTTGCAGAGGGCCTCACTAAGTAGCTGAGGCTGGCCGTGAACCTCCTGTCTCAGCCTCCCTAGTACAGGGATTACAAGCATGTGCCACCACGCCTGGCTTATAAATTAGCTAATTTAAAAATAGCTGGCTGCTGGGCATGGTGGCACATGCTTGTAATCCCAGTACTTGGGAGGCTGAGACCGGAGGATCCGAGTTCACAACCAGCCTCAGCTACTTAGTGAGGCCCTCTGCAACTTAGTGAGACCCTGTTTCAAAATAAAGAATAAAAAATAGAGCCAGGCGTGGTGGCGCACACTTGTAATCCCAGTACTTGGGAGGCTGAGACAGGAAGGATCCAGGTTCGCGGCCAGCCTCAGCTACTTAGTGAGGCCCTCCGCAACTTAGTGAGACCCTGTTTCAAAATAAAGAATAAAAAATAGGGCTGGGGGTGTAGCTCGGAGGTAGAATTCCCCTGTGCCCCTGGGTTCAATCCCCGGGACCACAAAAAAAAAGAATAAAAAATAGGGTTGGGGGGTGTAGCTGGGAGGTAGAATGCCCCTGGGTTCAATCCCCAGTACCGCAAAAAAATAAATAAATAAAAATAAAAATAGCTGGCTAAAAATTAAAAATAAATAAATAAAAATAAAAATAGCTGGCTAGGTGGGCATGATGGCACATACCTGTAATCCCAGTACTTGGGAGGCTGAGATAGGAGGATTATAGGTTCAAGGACAACCTCAGCAGGTAGTGAGACTCTCATCAACCTAGGGAGACACTGTTTCAAAATAAAATAAGGCTGGGGATATAGCTTGGAGGTACAAAGCCCCTGGGTTCAATTCCCAGTACCAAAAAAAAAAAAAAATAGCTGGCAACATACAGAGTTTTTTGGGGGTAATGGAAATGTTCTAAAATCAGCCGTGGCGACGTTGCACATATCTGGGAAATAGCTGGCCAGCCAGTGCCATGTGTGGCTGTCCAATAAGACGAACAGCTCCCAACAGAGCCCGGAGAGGTGAGCTCCTGAGCGCCCGGTGCGTGCGCTGGTGACGGCAGCTGCTTCCTGGGGGGTGAGGGGGGCTGGCCTTAGCTGGGTCCTGGCGCCTCGAGGAGGATGGCCACGTGGGGCCGCTGAGGGTCAGCAGCAGCAGCGTGAACACAAGAAGCACAGGGTATTCTCAACTCCAGGCCTCAGGCTCTGCGCTTCCCTCGCCCCTAAAAATAGTCAGGCGCTGGAGCTATCAGAGACTAAGTTCCTGCCTGGGACAGGAGATAACACCCTCCCCCGGCCCCCAGGCCCAGGGCCTGCTGGGGCCTGTGTGATAACGATAGGACACCCAGAGGAGGCAAGGTGGGGCTCACTGGGGGGCCTCTGAGGAAGCTCAACTTAGAGGAGCACACTGCGCAGGAAGAGTTCGGCTTGGAAGAATTATAGCGCTCACGGAGCATGTGAAGGCAGACCCCAGTGTTTACGTGTACAGCAGGCCCCTCATCTGGGTGTTGCTTCCCTGGTTTCTGTTGCCCATGGTCAATTAATATTTGTCTTGACTCTTTCAAAGGAGAGAGGCCACATTCACATAACTTATTATAGTACATTGTTATAACTGCTCTGCGCTGGGCGTGGTGGTGCACGCTTGTCATCCCAGTACTTGGGAGGCTGAGACCGGAGGATCCGGGTTCGCAGTCAGCCTCAGCTACTTATTGAGGTCCTCTGCAACTTAGTGAGACCCTGTTTCAAAATAAAGAATAAAAAAATAGGGCTGGGGGTGTAGCTTGGAGGTAGAATGCCCCTGGGTTCAATCCCCAGTTCTGCAAAAAAAAAAAATTGCTCTGGGATTTTTTTGTTTTGTTTAGTTTTTTGGGTGGAGCTTCCGGGGATTGAATCCAGGGGCATTCTATAACTCTGAGCTATGCCCCCAGCCCTTTTTATCTATTTATGTTATTTTATGTTATTTATTTATTTTTGTGGTACTGGGGATTGAACTCAGAAGCATTCTATACCCTCAGCCCTATTTTTTAATTTTGAAACAGGGTCTCACTAAACTGTGGAGGTCTCACTAAGTTGCTGAGGCTGGCTTCAAACCTGCAATCCTTCTGTTTCAGCCTCCCAAGTACTGGGATAACAGATGTGCGCCACCACGCCTGGCTACCCTTTTTATTTTGAAACAGGGTCTCACTAAGTTGCTAAGAGTCTCACTAAGTAGCTGAGGCTGGCCTTGAACCTGCGATCCTCCTGTCTCAGCCTCCCAAGTACTGGGATTCTTGGCATGCACCGCTGCTCCCAGCTTGTTCTGGTTTACTGTTACTCACTGTTAATCTCCTATTGTGCCTAACGTATAAATTAAACTTTGTCACAATCCATGTGTACAGGAAACAGCATAGGATACGTATGTTTGCTACTCTCTGTGGTTTCAGGCACCGGTCAGGGGATTGTGGGAGGTACCTACAGGTCAGGGGGACCACTGCACGCATATTCGCATCTGAGTCAGGAGCTCACTCTGGGCAGCTGGGGTTGTGCTCTTGGAAGCGGGGTTCCCCCCAGCCAGGAGGGGTCCTCTGGTGGGAGCCGGGCAAACACCAGTGCTTCATTCATTTTTTGGTATTGGGGATTAACTCATGGGCATCCTACCTCTGAGCTGTAACTCAGCCCTTTTTATTTTGAAACAGGGTCTCACTAAGTTGCTGAGGGTCCCGCTAAGTGCTCAGGCTGTCCTTGAACCTGTGATCCTCCTGTCTCAGCCTCCCAAGTACTGGGATTCTAGGCGTGCGCCACCATGCCTGGCTGGTGCTTCGCTCTTTACAACCACTTCACTGTAGGCTGCGGCTGGGTAGGCGCGGTCCTCGCCCTGTTTGGACTGCCGAAAGCGCCAGGGCGTATTGTGGCCACCCAAGTCACCTGGCATAGTTTTGTCTGTCCTCTGTTCTCTGGGAATCACAAGGCCTAGCATGGGGGTCCAGGGTGTCCCTGGCAGGGACGCTGAGGGGGAGACGGGCCAGGCAGGACAGAACAAGACCGCCACCCAGACACCAAAATGGCCCAGGGGCGACCCTGGAAGGTGGAATTAGGGAGGACATTTCAGCTCTATTTCTATGTGGTTTCCAGACTATCCACAGGGAGCAAGGATTTCCCTTTTTTAAATAGAAAGCAATGTTATTAAAGAAAAAATAGGCAGGGGTGAGGAGGAGCCAGAGCTCTCCGCAACAGAGGTCCCGGGAGGTCTCCCGGCCGGCACTGATGGGGACGCCCTGAACCCAGCCGCTTGCCCACCCTCCCTGCCTGCCCGTCCCTCTCACCGGAGGGTACAGTGTGGCCTTCGTGCTGGACGAGCTGCTGGACGAGGCCCCGGTGACGTGGTTCCGGTCGTAGAGGGGGACGCCGCCCCGGCCCCCCATTAGGCTCACGGAGCTCATCATGGACTTGCTACACGAGATGCCTGCGGGGGAAGGGGCAGGCGGGTCAGGGGGGGGCTGCTGGCCCGGTACCCCCCACCCCCGCAGGATCCAGATTGGCGTAGGTAAGTCCTGTCTGACACGGATCCTGGCCTCCTGCAGGCCTCTCTAGCCATCTCCAGGGCCGGCTCTCCAAGTCTCCTCTATAAAGCAGGGAGACACACAGCACCTCTCCTAAAGAGTACATGGGCCTTTGGGAGGGAGCTGGGAAGGGGGGCTCAGCACAGAGCACCCCAGGCCCAGGCAGGGTCATGCTCACTGGGGGCTGCTGGGACGGTGATGCTGCCACCGTGCAGGCTTCCGGGAGCAACCACACAGGAAGAATGATGTCACACCGTACCCAGACATCGCAGCCCCGTGAAGCCGACTTGGGATGGGGTAAACCAGGACGGGAGAGAGGGAGGACAGGCTGGGCAGGCCAAGAGCAATCCCGACAGTGTCCCTGGAGTCACAGGTGAATTCACAGGGACCACAGAGGGCACAGTATCAACTGACTCCACCTTCATGGTCATGCCCTGGCCACCAATATGAAATGGACCAGGAGGGCTGAGCCTTGCGGTGCAGCCCCCTGGCATCTGCAAACACAACCCGTGTTCCCGCGACTGCGGCAGCCAACAGGTACAACTGCTCAGCCACAGCCCCGAACCCACCCAGGACAAAGCTGCTTATTTTAAGGAGTGACTCCTTTGGCTCTAGAGAGCCCAGGTGTCCCCCACATTTGTTTCTTGGGAACATAATTCAAGAAATATCCTACAAGAATGTTGAAGGCTAAGCCAAGGAGTTTCCCTACACTTCTAATGCCAAAGGACAGGTTGCAGCTGTGCAGGGCTCTGGGTTGAGACGGTGCCAAGCCCGAGTGCAGCGATTGATTGGTGATGTCTGCCAGGTGCACAAGAGGGGGTAAAGTAGCTGCCTCCCCATCCCATGCCCAAACAGCTCGCCCCACCTCTGCAGGGGCCGTGCGTGCCTCTGGCTCCTCACCTGTGAAGGGACCATGCTGTGAGCCGCCCGGGGCTATGAAATTGAGGGGCACGTGGGGCGTCCCACTGACATACTCATGTGGGAAAGGCCCGTTGGCCCCGGCGTAGCGCTGGCACAGCACACGCTGACAAACGAAATAGACGCCGCCCATGACGAAGAGCGAGAGGATGATGCCGATGACCGGCCCGATGGCGCTGCTGTGGGCTGGGGCATCGTCCGAGGGTGGCTTGGTGATTTCTGCCAGAGGATGGACAGGAAGAGATGGCCAATGTCAGCCCTGAAGGGAGAGTCGTCCTGCCCTGGAATGGCTGGCTTTGCCAGGCCCGGGCACCACAGATGGACAGCAGGGGAAATGGCTGGGACATTCGCACTTCGGGACCGCTGCCCGCCGCTCCTCCTCTGCCCCGGACCCTGCCCTCCTTCCCTGGCTCCTAACATGCTTGCTCGCCTTTGATCAGGGCCCCCTGGTGGTGCTGGAAGTGGGTGCCTGTGTGTCCTGTGCAGGAAAGAGCTCGGCGCGAGGCCCTGGAGCCGGGGAGAGGAGCTGCCCCCAGGCCATGGGCGCGAGGCAGGGGTCTGTCGGGTGGCATCCAGAGCACAGAGGGCACGTCCAAACCCCAGGATCAACCAGCAGGAGCACCCCACTTTTCTCAGCACGGGAGGAAAACTGCTGGCTCTCGGGACAAGGGCTGCCTGTGGGGAAGCATTGCTCCACTCGCCGGGGCCCACAGCTGTGCTGGAGGACCAGGCCCAAACCTCTCAGACAGAAACCAGCCCAGGAGAGGAGCAGGGCACCTAGCAGCCCCCACTCTGCCATCTGGCCCCATGCCACTCTCTCGAGATGTCCACGTGTGATGCCTGACGCAGGTTGGCGTGAAGGGACCAAAGAGCTCAGCAAGTCCCTTGGGGAAACCTCCTCCTCTCCCGGCATTAGGCTCTCAGCCCTGACGTCAGACGGGGTGGTCATGGACCCAGCACCTAGACGCTCCAGCTCCCTTCTGATCTCAGACAGCCTTGCAAAAGCCACCACCTCCAGGAAACCTCCCCTGATTGTTGGCCACCCACCCTTCAGTTCCTGTCTCCTTGACTACAGGTCCTGTTACTTAAGGGGCATGTGTGACCTGTGCACGACATATGTGCATTCAAATGTGTGTGTGTGTGTGTGTGTGTGTGTGTGTTTGCATGGGTGCATGTGTATATTGCTCCTGCAGGCTGTAGCCTCGGGCAATCCTGCTGCAGACACAGCAAGGTCCCCGTGGCAGCGAGAGAGTGATGCTCAGCTCTCAGGTACGTCGGCCCCCCGCTCATGCAGACTCTGTAGTGGACCCTGCCTCTGTGCCTCTGTCCCCAAAAGCCCTCCATCCCTAGCTGGGGACACCCCCCCCTGCTCGGCCTCCCCTCCTGGCCACAGCCTCCCCGCAGCCCAGCACCGTGGGGAGCCAGCTCACCACACATGAGCTCGTCGGAGCCGTCCATGCAGTCGGGGAAGGAGTCGCACTGCTGCTTGATGAGGACGCACTGGCCGCTGGCACACCGGAACTGGCTGGGTAGGCAGACGGCTGCAGGAGGGAGAAGTGGTCAGAGAGGCCGGGCAGCAGCAGCGCCCCTGCCCTGCCCCCCAGGGCCCACGAAAGACTGGGTTCCAAACACAGAGCTGGTGCACAGGGCCCTTGCTAGGACGGATCTGTCCCCAGGCCTGTGTGATGCCCAGGTAGGGCCCGGCAGGGAAGAGACCGGGCCCGCTCGCCCCAGGAGGTGACTATTAGGCAGCACCCTGGGTCAGGCCTAACAGCCCCTCCCCCTCCACTCGCCACCTGCCCTGCGGGACGACTTGCTGGTAACTGATGGGGAGGGAGCTTTGGAAGCAGCAGGAGCCAGCGCATCCCGCACTGGGAGGAGACAGTGGGATCCTAAGATCACAGCCAAACACTGCCTGGGCCGGGCTGTCTCCCTCGGCGTGGGAGCCGGGGGCGGGTGAGGGCCTGGCTGGTGAGTGTGCAGCTTTATGTACAGCTGGACGTGGCCCATGTGCCACCGTTGGCCAACGCCATCCACGGCCTCCAGTTCCCAAAGGGCCCGGGTGCTGCAAAGACTCAACTGCGGATTTACAGAAACATCTGGGGACATCCTCCCAGGCCCTCATCTGCTACAAAACATCTGCTCCTCGTGAACGAGGATGGGACGGCGCCCACACCACGTTAGTTCTCAGAGAACAGGCCCCAGTGGCTTTGGGGCGGGCATCAAGAGTGACCACATCGCCAGCTCCATGGCGGTCCCGGGACCATGGTGCCGAAACATGTGGCAGGCAACCAAACGGGCAGGTTGGCAATCAGAGGGAAACTCGGAGCGGGTATGGAACAGGTACACTGCCGTCAGGCTCGAAAGGAAAGAGCCTGCGGGCCACAATGGGTCCAGGATGCCTAAGAAACCCCTGCTGTGGAACCCACAGAGGGCAAGTGCTACCCAGAGATGGCCCTGGAGCGCAGCACTGCCTCTCATTTACTTACTTACTTACTTACTTAATTTATTTGCACTGCGGATTGAACCCAGAAGCATTCTTTTTTTTGTGTGTGTGATACTGGGGATTGAACCCAGGGGCATTCTACCTCCGAGCTACACCCCCAGCCCAATTTTTAATTCTTTATTTTGAAACAGGGTCTCACTAAGTAGCTGAGGCTGGCCGCGAACCTGCGATCCTCCTGTGTCAGCCTCCCAAGTACTGGAATTACAAGCATGCACCACAATGCCCAGTGAACCCAGGGGCATTCTACTTCTGAGCTACACTTCCAGCTCCATTTATTTATTTATTTATTTATTATTTATTTATTTATTTATTTTGCGGTTCTAGGGATTGAACCCAGGGGCATTCTACCTCCGAGCTACACCCCCAGCCCAATTTTTAATTCTTTATTTTGAAACAGGGTCTCACTAAGTAGCTGAGGCTGGCTGCGAACCTGCGATCCTGCTGTCTCAGCCTCCCAAGTACTGGAATTACAAGGGTGCGCCACCATGCCTGACTATTTATTTTTAAATTTGAAACAGGCAGGGTGTGGTGGCGCATGCCTGTAATCCCGGTACCTAGGAGGCTGAGATGGGAGGAAAGCAGGTTCTAGACCAATCTTAGCAATTTAGGGAGACCCTCAGCATCTTAGCAAGATCCTGTTTCAAAATAAAATAGGGCTGGAGGTATAGCTCAGAGATAGAATGCCCCTGGGTGTTCAATCCCTAGTACCACAATAAATAAATAAATAAATAAATAAATAAATAAATAAATAAATAGGTCTGGGGGTATAGCTCAGAGGCAGAATGCCCCTGGGTTCAATCCCCAGTACCAAAAAAAAATTTTTTTTTTAAACAGGGTCTTCAAACCTGTGGGCCTTGAACATGCGATCCTCCCGTCTCAGCCTCCCAAATACTAGGATAACAGGTGTGCGCCCCCACGCCCGGCTATAGCCATTGCCTTTTAGAATGGAGGTCTACCAGGCTGTATGCCATGGATATCCCCAGCCAGCTACTGAATTTACCTTGGGTTTCAGCAAAATTCTCCATTGCATGTGAGAAGGTGAGATAGATTCTTAGTCTGCCTTTATAAGTCAACTACTTGTTGGGACAGGCTGGGGTCAGACTAGAGCATTTAGGGCCTAAGACTAACTACATTCCCTCCCAAGTCGAGGAGGGCCTGGCGATTCCCTGCCAGACCAAGGTTTTACAGCGCCCCGGGCTCCATGTCCGGGTGGCAGGCGACCCTGGAAGGGCCCGGGTGAGGTGGCAGGGCGGGCGGTGGGGCTCACCGTCGCAGTCAGCCTCATCGGAGCGGTCCTGGCAGTCGGCCTCACCGTCGCAGCGCAGACGCAGGTCCACGCACTGGCCCCGCGCGCAGGGGAACTGGGAGGCTGAGCACACCGGGCAGCCCTCCTCGTCGCTCTGGTCATCACACTCGGGGAAGCCGTCGCAGCGCCAGGCCCCCGGGATGCAGTCGATCTCCCCGGTGGCACACGCAAACTGGTCAGGGGAGCAGGTGGGAGGCTCTGGGGAGGGACAGAGAGCATGTCACATGGGCTCGGCCCGGCTGGGCCTCTAAGCAGAAGACAGGCTGGAGCAGCACCGGCTCGTGTGTCTCCGAGGTACAGGGTGCCACACCCACACGTTCTCCAGCGCCGTGTCTTCAGCTCACTGCCCACCTCCAGCCCCAGCACAGAAGGAAGGCAGGGATGCAAAACGTGTGCTCATGGAAGAGGTGCATCTTTTCTTTTCTTGGTGCTGGGGATTGTACCGAGGAGCATTCCACCTCTGAGCTACATCCCCAGCCCTTTCTATTTATTTTGAAATCGAGTCTTGCTAGGTTGATGAGGGTCTCGCTGTTTCTGAGGCCGTCCTTAAACCTGTGATCCTCCTGTCTCAGTCTCCTAAGCCTGGGATTCCAGGTGTGGGCCAGGTGAGCATCCTTTGTGGCAGGGGAGGGGACTGATGCAGAGCCTGCAACCTAAGTGGCACCACCACTAATACAGCAGGACAAAGGCGTGAAGCTCAGCCCTGTCTGCTGATACGCTGGGTCAGTCTCTCCTCCTCGGTCCTGGTCTCCCCACAGGCCCCCCAAGGACTCGGGGACGGTTCTCTGGGATGCCAGTGTGCATCGATCCAGTGACATCAGCCTGGTCACCCCTGAATGTCAACCACACCCATTGGGAGGTGGAGCAGCCGAAAGTGGGTGGTCAGCACCCACACCAGAGAAGTGTTTTGGGGGGCTCTTCGGGGTCAGTGTGCCCACAGCATGGTGGAGGCTGGAGCAGGAGCCGGTGGCAACATCCTGGGAACCTTGTCGTGGAGCAGTCTAAGTCCCACGATGCCCATAGGGAGAGCAGCATGGGGCTCCGTGACGAGGGGCATATGAGGTGGTGGGCTGGGGGGACGAAGGGCCACTTCCTGCTGGTGACTGTGGAAGTCACTCCAGCCCTCGGGGCTCAACACTGCAGGGAGTTATCAGCTTTTGTCACTCTAGTGTTTGTTTTCATAGAAGTTGGGCTTTCTCATAGTGGAAGCGGGCTCAGTCACCCTCGACACGGTCCCCTGCTCTCTGCCTCCTCCCGGTTCTTCACCATGGGCGACCCACGTGTCTGCCCTGCACGACTGCCCCCCGGTGACCGCCTCCCTCTGGGACAGCAATGTGTAGCCTGCTAGGCTGGCCCTGCTGACCTCACGTCCCCCACGGACCGTGCGAGGCACAGTGACCACCTCTCAGTCACAGCGCGACCTCCTGGCACTCGGACCTGCCTGCTTTAAACCCACCTCTTAGACTCCCTGAGGGAAGCCTGTTTAGATAACACCCCTCGGGGGCCTCGCCTCCCTCTGCCTGCGCTTGCTCGCCTACATGGGGAGGCTCCGGGCATGCCACGTGCCACTCGGCATCTGTAAGCAATGAAATCTTTAGTTCTTTTTGTCTTCTTTTTGTTGTGTGTGTGTGTGCGGTACTGGGGATGTAACCCAGGGGCATTCTATCTTCAAGCTACACCTCCAGCCCTACTTTTTATTCTTTATTTTGAAACAGGGTCTCACGAAGTTGCGGAGGCCTCACTACGTAGCTGAGGCTGGCCGCGAACCCGGATCCTCTAGTCTCAGCCTCCCAAGTACTGGGATTACAAGCGTGCGCCACCACACCCGGCTTATCTTTTTATCTTCTTTTTACAGTGCTGGGGATGAACCCGGGGCCTTGCGCATGGGAGGCAGGTGCTCTACCACGGAGCTGCACCCCCAGCCCCTTATTTCCATCTTGTGTCTCTCCTAATCATTGGGGGGAGCGCTCCTCAGCTTAGATACCCTAAATTAAAACAACATCCTCAGCTCAGGCCACATGCAGGTCAGGGCCAGGTGCACACTGGTGGTGCTCAATAATGGCACTGTGCTCAGGCCAGAGGTGCAGACAAGGCTCGACGCAAGGGCACGGCACAGAGAAGTTGGAAGAGCTCTCCGCTTCACGGGCACCCCACTTCCCAGGACTCCCTTTCTTTTTTTGTTTTGAGCCCAGGGCATTCTACCTCCAAGCCATACTCCCAGCTCTATTTTATTTTTTTATTTTGAAACAAGGTCTCACTAAGTTGCTGAGACTGTCCTCGAACCTGCGATCCTCCTGTCTCAGCCTCCCAAGTACTGAGATTATAGGCGTGTGACACCACGCCCGGCTAGGACTTCCCAGCAAACTGACAGAGGCTGGCCTGGGGGAGGGGGTGTGAGAAGAGTCCAGCCTCGTTCTGTGGAATGAGGCCCTAGATGCGCCTGCAATCCCGCCAAAGAGAGAAGTAGGACTTCAGGCCGCAGCGGTGTGCGAGCCGCCCGACCTCTGGAACCCACGTGCCTGTCCCACAACTGCCCGTTCATCTGGGGATGTGAGGTGGGGACAGGGACAAAGAAAGAGGCTCTCAGGAAACAAAGAAAAGCCCAGCTGTCCCCACGGGACAGTCAAGGAAGGGCACACCAGGATGGGTAGGGGCCCAGGCACTGTGGCATCTGAAAGGGGCTGACGACAGTGTCTGTGAGCCGAGCCACCCACAAAGGACGTGTGTGCCGAGCGCGGCCACGGGAGGACGATGTGCACGGTGGCCCAGACCCCGTACCTGAGCTCAAACCCACCAAGGCCCTGTGTCTACCACGGCTGTTTCCACCGCTCCCCCGTGGGCCAGCGTCCGGGCAGCGGGCTGGAGGGCGCGGGCAGGACAGTGTCAGAGGCCGGGCCGAGCCCAGGCTCCCTCGGCAGCCTCAAGCCTGAGGGGCCTCGACTTCCCAACGCCTCCGTTTCCCCATCTTTCAAACAGAAGCGGCCACAGGTGCTGCACCAGAAGAGACTGAGAGCGGGGTGCACCGGCTCGGGGAGGGGTAGTGCCACTGTCACCCCAAAGCTGTGCGGGCCACGGTTGCCTGTGCGGCTCCTGCCACTCCACAGGGTCCACGTGGGAGCCCTGGCCGTGGCCGCAGAAGCCTCAACGGCGTCTGGTGGTAAGTACATGTGTCGCAGAGCTCCCGGGCTCTGGGAAGGGGCTCGAGTCCCGGGGTGGGCACCCCGGGCTGGCTTGGTGCGCTCGCGGCCCCGGCCCTCAGGGCTGTGGGAGCTGCACGGGCTGCTGCTCTCAGGCCTCAAATCCACGTGAGCCCCGGGCTGGACCTTGAGGAAAAGCCGCTTGGCGGCTCAGGGAGGCGGACAGCAAAGTGTCCCCTCTGCTCTTGGACAAACTCTTTGGGGTTTGAGGTATAAGGTAGGGCAGGAGAATGCTCTAGAAGGACAGACCCCACGTGTGGTCCTGTACATGAGCTCCCGGGAAGTGGCCGGTCTCTTCAGAAGCAAGATGAGCTGCTGAAAAGAGCAGGCATCCATGCGCTGAGCCCGAGGACGCTGGGTGGGGGACGGGGCAGGGGCGCGGCTGAAGCCCGACCCCCTAGAGCTCAGAGAGGAGGAGGGGCCTTGAGTGCAACACAGAAACGGTACCATCCAGGGCACTGGAAAGGAAGCCTGGGGGGTGGGGTCAGGTCTCAACATGGTGACACTAAAGGCAGTCACTTACTACTACGGCCACCCGCACGACGTAGCACATGGCATTCTCGTGTGCCACATGTCAGGGACCACACGGAGGACACTGTTATTTAAAGCCCACAACAGCCTACAAGGTAAATGGTCTCAGTTTCACAGAGGGAGAGGTAGAGGCCCAGAGAGGACAAGTGACCAGCCCGGGGCTGCTTAGCTGGCAAGTTGCAGAGCTGGGATTTGAACCCAGGTCTGTCTGACCCTAAATCCCAAATTCTTGACTACCCACCACTATCACTACCATGTGGCCCCAGGGGAAGTGCATGGAGGTGTGAGAAATAATTAAATCTTTTCTATCAGAGGAATGGCTTGACTTGTGCTCCATGTTGTAAAGCTGCCATTTGTGTAACTGTGTAATTTGTGTACCTGTGCTTGTATTTTTGTAGATAGCATTTCCTGAAAATTGTGAGTGCCAACCCCTCCCCCGGCATCCCCTTCAGCCAATGTAAAGATTGTGAGGCTGAGTTCCCACCAATAGGAGCACAGCACAGAAGCCCCTCGCTGAAGATAAAACGCCCAGTAATTTCCTCCATGTTGTTCTTGCACACACACCAGACCTTCCTGGTGGCAAGATCCCTTCTTGCAAAAAGTAAAATTTGCCTTGCCGAGCTGCTCTCAACTATGTGTCTTGTTTTTTTTCAATGATGCCATAAAAATGTACTTCTAACAGAGGATAGTCAGGAAGGATACAGATGACTGATCAGCACTATCAATCCGCTGCCTCTAACTGATGCTTCTAGAACACTCCACCCAACCACAGCACTATCCACATTCTTCTGTAGTACACACGGAACATTCACCAAGACAGACCACACGCTGGGCCATAATGCGCGTGTGAATACATTTAAAATAATAGAAATCATACAATGTAAGCTCTCAGACCACAGCAGAATTAAACCAGAAATCAGTAACAGAGGGAGATCTGGAATACTCCCAACTACTTGAGGGTTTAAAAACATACTTCTAAATAACACATGGGGCAAAGAAATTGTCTCAGGAAAAATGTAAAAATATTTGAGCTGGATGTGGTGGCACATGCCAGAAATCCCAGTACTTGGGAAGCTGAAACAGGAGGATCTTGGGTTCGTGGCCAGCCTTGGCAACTTAGCAAGACCCTCATCAACCTAACAAGACCCTGTTTCAAATGAAAAAGTAAGCCAGGTGTGGTGGCACACGCTGGTAATCCCAGTACTTGGAAGGCTGAGACCAGAGGATCCAGGTTCGCGGCCAGCCTCAGCTACTTAGTGAGGCCCTCCACAACTTAGTGAGACCCTGTTTCAAAATAAAAAATAAAAAATCGAGCTGGGGGTATAGCTCGGAGGTAGAATGCCCGGGGGTTCAATCCCCAGTACTGCAAAATAAATAAATAATAGTAAAAAGAGTTGGGGGTATAGTTCAGAGGTAGAATGTCCCTGGGTTCAATCCCTGGCACCAAAATAAATAAATAAATATTTGAACTATCTGAAAATGAAAATAAAACATATTAAAACTTGTACAATTCAGGAAAAGCAGTGCTTAAAGGAAAATTCATAGCAATATATATAAAGGAATGTAAATGAAGAGATGATCTCCTCTAGAAATTGGATGCCACAGGGGACTATAATTTTCAAAGGACACAGGGCGCCGTCCTGGCAGATAACAGGGTCCTTGTCTAAAGTCCCAACAGAAAGCACCAAGGTCACACGTACCACCACAAGTCAGCAGGTTCTGCAGGAGCACGAGGTGGACCGGGCATGAGCACCGTGGAGTCCCGTCACCCTTGGCAATGCAGATGTGGGAGCAGCCGCCATTGTCTCGGGCACACGGATGAGCTGCTGCAGGGACAAAACAAGATGAGGGGTGGTCAGGCTCTGCCTCCCACTTCAGGACTATATGGAGTGGAGAGTGGGGATGTAAGGGACAGGCCCTCCCACTTAATCCTCTACACAGACTACAGAGTTTTTTTTTTTCCTATGGACATAGAAATTGACGTCATAAAGCCGGGTGTGGTGGCGCACGCTTGTAATCCCAGTACTTGGGAGGCTGAGACTGGAGGATCTGGGTTCGCGGCCAGCCTCAGCTACTTAGTGAGGCCCTCTGCGACTTAGACCCTGTTTCAAAATAAAGAATAAAAACTCGGGCTGAGGGTGTAACTCAGTGGTAGAATGTCCCTGGGTTCAATCCCCAGTACCACCAAAAAAAAAAAAAAAGAAACTGACGTCATAATGGAGTTTAGCAACAGTTACAGAACTCAATTAACGTCACGGCCTAGCCTGATGTGCCCGCACTGGTTGTACCAGCCCGCTCTGGGCCCACAATCATCACTTACTGTCACTCTGCCTCATGTTACAGTGGGCTCAATGGGGTGCCCTAAAAAGATATGTCCACATCCTGTTCCCTGGAACCTGTAAGTGTGACCTCATTTGGATAGGGGCCTTTGGAGATATAACTAAGGCAGGGGATCTCAAGATAAGGTTATCCTGGACTATTGGGGTGGGTCCTAAGTCCAACGACAAGTGTCCCTATAAGAGATGACAGAAGAGGCCAAGACACAGACGCAGAGGAGATGGCCATACGGAGACAGGGATGAAGGCTACAGTGATGTAGCTACAAACCACAGAATACCTGCTCCGCCAGTACCGCAAGGGGAGAAGGATGGGTCCTCCCCCAGGGCCCCCAGAGGGAGCGCAGCCCTCCCAACACGTTGGTCCTGGACTTCTAGCCTCCAGAACTCTGGAAGAAGACATTTCTACTGGGTGCTGAAGTCAGTTTTCATATTGTTACCACCACCAGGGGGCACTAACAGACATTAAATGGCAAAGGCACCGGGAGGCCAGGGAGCTCACAATCTTCAATTCAACGAACAGCATGCAGCCAACACCTGAACAGGGGGGACGCATCCGGGAGACTGGGCTGACCAGGGCCTGGTGAAAAGAAATGACAGAAAACACCCCACACATCCTTCTACCCCCCAAGAAAAATACTGCAGTGTCCCTCCTCAATCTCAAGGGGATAGGAGTGATGGTGTAGAGCAGAGGTCCACAAACTTTTTCTGCTAAGAGCCTTAAAGCAGATCATTTTCACCAGCCCAGCTCTCAGATCGCCTCGATTCTGTCAGACGCAGGGCAAAGGCAGCCAAAGGATGGGTGTGGCTGTGCCGATAAGACTTGACTCATAGAAACAGTGGTGGTCTGCATTTAGCCTGTGAGTAGCAGTGGCCCAGCCCTGATGTAGCGTCAGCTGTGGGAGCTCACGGGGACCCTGATGGCCCACACCCCAAGTCAACACAGGGGAGCTCATCTAGGCATCTCCTGCCCTCGCCAAAAGCAAGAGGTCTCCGGTGTCAACTGGAACATCTCAGATTAGCACTGACGGGGACATCCGCAGTGTCCAACCTGACCCCTGAGGAGGTCACTCAAGGGTCCCTGAGTCCCCTGGGCTCCAAGGAGCTGCTGGCCAGGGCTCCTGGTCCTCTGTCGATATCAGCAGCGTAGACATTTGTGGGCTCAGCATTCACTGTCCCCATCATGCGCCAGCAGTTCTGAAGGCCAGGGACACCCGGGAATCTGTGTCTTTGCTGAAGATGGAGTAAAGGGGGGGGGCGAATGCAGATACCACAACCCATGTTCACGGGAGGCCTTGATTATTCAGAAGCTATTTACCCAGGGCCTTCGCTTCCCCAGGACCCAGTCGAGAACCCAGAGGGACAGAAACCCATCTGCTCACAGCCAACACAGAGGTGGCCAGCTCACTGCCCAAGAGCGCACGGTGCAGAGCAGGCAGCTCCGTGACCGCTCCCACCAGTGTTCGCAGTTCACGTGGAATTCCACCGAACTCGGGTGCAGATTTGCCAACCCACAGAGGTGAGCAACACAGGAGCCCAGTGGCTGAGCCGTGGGCTCCGGTCTCAAACCCAAGCCCTGCCTGCTGACGAGCCAGCCGATGGGGCGGGAACACCCCCAATGTATAGTAATCAACCGTGCAATAGAATCACTGTGAGCTAACACAGGTAAGCTGCCAAGATACTACGTGCTCAGCTCGGGGTGCCGGAGACTCAGACTGTGGTGCCGACCATGATGGAGCCAGGGGTAAGAGCTGAAGCCTGGCCGATGGGGCAGAAGAATTAATAGGACTTACACGGAGAAGCCGGAAAGGAGGTGGAGAGGGATCCTGGGGAGCAGTGGTACCGCGGTGAGCGGCTGAGGCAACAGGCTGAGCAGCACCCAGGGCCTGGAAGGGCGCAGCGTGAAGGGGCAGCCTCCGCTCTGAGGCACAGGGAGAGGTCATGGCAAGCGGGGCAGAAATGGGCGGCAGTGTGACCTAGGAACAGGAGTGCATCTTGAACGAGACTACGCTGCCAGCGGCATGGACGCTAGAACTGAGAGGACGCAAGAACTGAGAGGACGCAGAGAGGCCAAGGGGGGGCTGGAATGATGGCAGGCAGGACTGGGACCCGGCCGAGGGCAGCGAACGGATGTGCCCTGGATTTGAGAGCCAGGAGCCATTGGATCCGAGAGGGATGGGGCATTGGAGAGAAAAGAGGCACAGGCAGCGGATGGCGCTGCCCCCATCCCTGGTGAGGAGACATGACTGCCACGTGGGCAGACCGTGGACAGCACGGGACAGGGACAGTGACGGCCCCCCTCACTGCTCTGCCAAGTATCCAACTGGTGGCCCACATGTACTTATTTACTGACTGAAGAGAGAAAAAAGAAGACAGAGAGAGGCGCACAGGGACCTACACACACAGCTGTGTAAGGAATGGGGGAAGCAAGAGGCCCCAGCTGCGGAGGCCCCTCGCCCTCCAGCCCTTGGGCACAGCAAGGCAGTGACAGGCAGGATCCTGAAATTTCCCAGACTTCCACCTCAGTCCCCAGCACCGCGGGTGTGAGGAGCTATCAGGCCTGTGCTTCTGTGAACTTCCATGAAAAAGGGATTCTGTGGATGTGATTAAGGTTACTAATCAGTTGACTTTTGAATTCATTGGCAGGGAGCCTGATCTAAAGGTGGGTCCAGTCTGACCACAGAGGACTTTCAAATCAGAGCAGGAGCAGTGGCGCACGCCTATAATCCCAGGACTTGGGAGGCTGAGACAGGAGGATCGCAGGTTCACAGCCAGCCTCAGCTACTCAGTGAGGCCCTCCGCAACTTAGTGAGACTGTTTCCAAATAAAAAATAAAATCGGTCTGGTGGTGTAGCTCAGAGGTAGAATGGTCCTGGGTTCAATCCCCAGTACCAAAAAAATAAAATAAAATAAAGCCAGAGTAGGATCCTGGCTGGCAGGAGAAGAGGGAGTCAGGGATCTGAGGCAGGAGAGGGACTGGCAGGGCGGCTCTCCCTTGCTGACGTGGAGGGGGGCTATGGTGTGAATAAGTGTCCCCCAAAGGCAGCATGATGGGGAGGTGACAGAACCTTTAAGAGGCAGGGCCTAGTAGAAGGTCTTTAGGTCACTGGGGGCAAGCCCTTAAGGAGGATAGTGGGACCCCAGCCCCTTCCTCTTCATCTTTTTTTTTTTTGGTACTAGGGATTGAACCCAGGGGCATTCTACCTCTATGCTACACCCCCAGCCTTTTTTTATTTTGAAACAGAGTCTCACTGAGTTGCTGAGGGCCTTGCTAAGTTGCTGAGGCTGTCCTCAAACCTGCGCTCCTCCTGTCTCAGCCTAAGAACTGGGATGACAGGTGTGCACCACCATGCCGGGCTTTCCTCTGACTCTCAATTCCTGGCCATGAGGTGAGTTGCTGAACTCTGCCACACACTCCCCACCATGCTCTGCTGTCTCACCACAGGCCCACAAGCAACGGGGCCAAGCACCCCGGACTGAAACCTCCACACCACGAACCAAGCTAAGCCTCTGTCTCTTTGTAAGTTGATTGTCTTGGGCACTTGTTATAGTGACAGAAAGCTGACCAACACGAAGGGCCACAGGACAAGGGGGTGAGGGTGGCCTCCAGGAGTGGAGAGCAGTCCTGGCAGACAGCCAGAAAGAAAACAGGTGCAAGCTAAGGAGAAGAGCACCTGCCTCGCACGTGCAAGGCCCCGGGTGCAGTCCCTGGCCCCACAAAAGAGGAAAAGAAAAAAAGAAAGTTTGCACTTGGGGTGTGGCTCAGTGGTAGAATGTGCAAGGCCCTGGGTTCAATCCCCAGTACCCCCACCCCCACACACACACTTGAAGCCAGCGTGGTGGCTCACACCTGTAATCCCAGTACATGGGAGGCTGAGACATGAGGATCACAGGTCTGAGGCCAGCCCCAGCAACTTAGTGAGACCCTCAGTAATCAAGTGAGACCCTCAGAAATTGAGTGAGACCCTGTTTCAAAACTAACAAATAAGCCAGGTGTGGTGGCACACACTTGTAATCCCAGTACTTGGGAGGCTGAGACCGGAGGATCCGGGTTTATCACCACCCTCATCTACTTAGTGAGGCCCTCCGCAACTTAGCGAGACCCTATTTCAAAATAAAGAATAAAAAATAGGGCTGGGGGTGTAGCTTGGAGGTAAAATGCCCCTGGGTTCAATCCCCAGTACTGCAAAAAAAAAAAACACAAAAAAAAACAAATAAAAAGGGTTGGGGAAGTAGCTCAGAGGTAGAATCCCCCTTGGTTCAATCCTCAGTACCAAAAACAAAACAAAACAAAAAAATAAAAAGATACTTTCTGGCCTTCAGTGCAGAGGCCCAGGGGACAACACTCAGTGTCTGGCCGAGCCCACACCTCATCGGAGATACACGGGCTCTCCCGCCTGTCTCCAAGGGGGCTGGGTCAGGGGCTGCTGTGCTGCGAGCAGATGCTGCCCTCCCGAGTGGGACCCCACCCTCACGTACAGAATTCCTCCAGGCTGACTTCCTCCACGCCGTGGATGCCCGTGAGGTGGGCCACACGGCCCTGGATGCGAGTCCGCTTGTCGCCGGTGGTCTTCTCCACGCGCTCGATCATCTGCTGCTGGCGGTCGATCCAGTAGAGGTGCCGGCCGAGCACCGTCAGGCCCACGGGCTGCACGATGTTTGCGTCCTCCAGGGTCAGGCGGTTGGCCCCTGCAGGCAGGACAGGGTCCCTGAGTGGCAGGTGGCCTCCAGGGCATGGTCCCTGCTTGGCTCAGGAGAGTGAAAGATTAAAGAGAGGGCCATCAGGGAGCCTGGGGGGTCCGTGCTCTGGACAGACCTGGGGGCTGGCAGAGGCCCTGAAGTCAGGCTGCTCCCACTAGGGCTGGTCTGGGGTCAGGGCCACAGGCCTCAACTGTAGATCCTGGGCACTGCCCTACGAGCATGGGGATTTCCCTCCCTTACCCTTCTTTCTGTGGTACTGGGGATTGAGCCTAGGGGTATTTTACCACCAAGCTATACCCCCAACCCTATTTTATTTTTATTTTTGAAACAGGGTCTCTCTAAGGTGCTGATGCTGGCCTCGAACCTACGATCCTCCTGTCTCAGCTTCCCAAGTGCTAGGATTACAGGTGTGTGCCACCATGCCCAGCATCCCCACCCCTCTTTTCGGAAGAAAAGTTGTTAGGCCTGCCAGATATGGTGGTGCACATCTATAATCCCAGTTTTTGGGAGGCTGAGAGAGGAGGATGGTATGTTTAAGGACAGCCTCAGCAAGTAGTGAGACTCTCATCAACCTAGCAAGACGCTGTTTCAAAATACAATAGGGCTGGGGGTGTAGCTCGGAGGTAGAATGCCCCTGGGTTCAATCCCCAGTGCCACAAAAAAAAGGAAGAAGAAGGAAGGAAGGAAGGAAGGAAGGAAGGAAGGAAGGAAGGAAGGAAAGAAGGAAGGAAGGAGGAAGGAAGGAAGGAAGGAAGGAAGGAAGGCAGGCAGGCAGGCAGGCAGGCAGGCTTGTTAGGCCCTGTGGCCCTCTAAGTACCACCTCCACCGTCTCTCCAGCTGAGGGGCTTGTCTGGGACCCGCGCCCCAGAACTCACAGGGTTAGGATTATACATGATACACAGAGAGCCCCGGCACAGTGCCACGCTCATAACAGGCCCTGGACAAGGTAGCAGCTGCTGCCATTACTGAGAACAAGGAAGGCTGGCTGTCCACAGAAGGTCACACCTGCGGGCTGCCAAAGGACCCGATGACTGGGGACCCCAGGGCATGTACCTGACAGGTCACAGCTCTCGATGCGCTTCAGGTCTGCGTCCACCCAGAAGAGCTTGCCCAGCACGTTGTCCACCACGAGGGCCACGGGGCGGATGAGGCCCGTGGTGAAGAGTACCTCGCGCTCCGTGCCGTCCAGGGCCGCGCGCTCGATCTTGGCCGCCCGCTCCGGCATGTTGGTGAAGTACAGGTACCTGCGGAGGACAGAGGAAAGGTCAGGTGCTGGGAGCTTCGGACCAGCTGACTCTGCAGGCACCCGGTCACGCCCTATGCTGGAAGGGACGGTATCCCCCAAATTCATGTCCACCACAGAATGTCAGAATGTAACAAAGGCTCAACATAAGACTGCACTGGGTTAGGGGTGGGTCCTCGATCCAATGAACACATCCTTAAAAGAGGCAGAGAAGGCCACGCAGAGAAGAGGCCAACGTGCACAGAGGTGGAGATGGACGTGATGGAGCCACAAGTCACAAAATACCCGGAGCCACCTGAAGCTTGAGGGAGTGTGGCCCCCAGACACCTGGGTTTCAGACCTCTGACATCTGGAACTCTGAGAGAATACATGTCCGCTGTCCTAGCCACCTCAGGACCTTGGTCATTCCTGGGGAGCCACAGACACTAATCCACGCTGCCTGCACAGCAGCTGAGGGGGTCCCTGCCTCCCCGGGTGCTGGCTCACGGGGTTCCTGCACAGCCACCGCAAACAACCATGGCTTCGCTCTGAGCCCTCCGTGTGCTGCAGAGGCTGGTGCTATAGTCCTCACTGTTGCAGATGGGGAAACCGAGGCTCTGAGGGGTTACACCACCCGCCCAAGGTCACCCGGCTAGCAGGTATAGAAGTCTGAATTCACACCCAGGTGTCCCTGCCCCCGGCCCTGTGCTCGCTCCAGCCACCCCTGCTGCAGGCTCCACCACGCCGCACCCCACGAGTCCAACTCCCGACTCGCACGTCAGCCCTGCAGGCACTTCGAGGCCACCGCCTCCTGCCCCAGCCTTCCACGCTCAGTCTCGTTTCTGAGCACCATGGCACGTGGCTTTAGGCCCCCTCCCGCCCTGGCTTCTCCTTTTGGGAACCTCCAGGATTGTCAACAAGTCCTAAGTGCCCAACTGAGACTCTGAGGACCCACGGGAAGGAAGCAGCTGCCAGGAGCTCCGTGGTGGGGCACATGTGGGGGATCACCAGCCTGCGGCCGGGGCGCCAGGCGAGCGATTCTCGTATAGGGTTCGCGTTTCACAGACTGACAACCCCATATGTGAGGAGTCCCCTCTTCCCAACGTTCTCCTCTTAGCGTCGTTCCTGCGTCCCTCAGCTACACCCCCGCTTCCCATCCACACCTGCTCTCTGCTGAGCCTGCCTGGGCGTCGGCCGCCACTGTGAACCACATCGTGTTTTGTTCTCGGCTGGCCGTTGAGGCTGGTGTCCATAGAAAGGTCACAGGGAGTCAGCGAACGGCCCAGCAGGCCCGAGCAGGGTACCGTGCCCACCTACCCGCCCCACGGGCCTCCTACCCTCTCTCGGCGTTGACAGCAATGGCCCTTGGCCTGTCGCGGTCCCCCCGAAGCACCACGCCCATGGCGTCCCCATCCAGCCGGTGCACGTTGATGGTGTTGGTGGTCTCGCACGTCCAGAACAGCGTCCGGCTGTAGATGTCGATGCTTAGGTCATGCGGCTGCCTGTCTGGGTTCTGGTTTTGGCCCACAGAGGTCAGAATGAAGGGCTGCAGGACAGAAAAGACCAAAACTAGTGCAGTCAGAGACCCTGTGAGCACCAATGGGAGACAGCCCAAGGAAGGCGGAGGCCAGGCATGGTTCCGAGTTCAGCCTGAAGGCAAAACTCCAACCCTCTTCTGGAGACAGTTCTTTTTGTTTGTTTTTTGTGGTACCGGGGATTGGACCCAGGGGCATTCTACCGCCAAACTTCACCCCCAGGTGTAATATCTATATCTATATCTATCTATCTATCTATCTATCTATATATTTTTGAGGTACTGGGGATTGAACCCAGGGGCATTCTACCTCCAAGTTCCACCCCCAGCCCTATTTTTTTTTTGCGGTACCAGGGATTGAACCCAGGGGCGTTCTACCTCCGTGCTACACCCCCAGCCCTATTTTTTTTTTTTTTTTTTGCGGTACCGGGGATTGAACCCAGGGGCGTTCTACCTCCGCGCTACACCCCCGGCCCTATTTTTTTATACTTTATTTTGAAACCGGGTCTCACGAAGTTGCGGAGGGCCTCACTAAGTAGAGAGAGAGAGAGACAGAGAGAGCTGAGGCTGGCCGCGAATCCGGATCCTCCGGTCTCCGCCTCCCAAAGTACTGGGATTACAAGTGTGCGCCACCACGCCCGGCTCCTATTTTTTATTCTTTATTTTGAAACAGGGTCTCACTAAGTTGCAGAGGACCTCACTAAGTAGCTGAGGCTGGCCGAGAACCTGTGATCCTCCTGTCTCAACCTCCCAAGTACTGGGATTACAAGTATGTGCCACCATGCC
>PVJS01011478.1:0-45701 GCA_004027185.1 Glis glis | reverse complement strand
GAGAGAGAGAGAGAGAGAGAGAGAGAGAGAGAGGGAGAGACAGAGAGAGAGCGAGAGAGCTGAGGCTGGCCGCGAACCCGGATCCTCCGGTCTCTGCCTCCCAAAGTACTGGGATTACAAGCGTGCGCCACCACGCCCGGCTTACTTACCTATTTTTTTACTATCACTCTAATGGTACATGTAGTTTCTTTCAGAATCTTCAAATTCATTAATTGTCTCTACATATATTAAAATCCTCTTGGAATAGAGCATAAGCCACTAAGTGCATTCATCAATTGCTTAATTAAATTAATATAATGAGTTAATAAATTAATTAAAGCAGTCAGAATTTACCCTGTTCGAATTCTGCAAGATTTAAGTCTTCCAAAGGATTTCCTCAACCCACTCCAAATTTTATGTTTCTGCTAATTACTAAATTACTTTCAGGTCCTTAAAAGCGCCGTGGATATTTGGCATGAGGGTGTTTCCCATTCCTGGAAGACCTTTCTTTTCCTTCCATCATGAAGACTTTTGACTTACCCTGCCACCACCCACCTGGTTGAAGTTCTGTTCCCATAGTACTTTGTGCTTGTCCTTACCAAGAATATCTCCCACTAGGACTTTAGGCCCTTGAAAACAGGGACTGTGTCTTTTTTGTTCACCACGATATCCCAAGTTAATGGACACTCAATAATAATTGTTAAATCTACAAATTATATAGTTGATGAATTTAAAATTATATCATCACCATGCTCCCTTACTAAAGGCCAATCATCCACTCTTTGCCTCTACAAGAATGGCCTAAATTCATAGTCATTATATTCATCATTTTCTAAGTCACACCAGGAATCATGAAGTCCCTCAAATGCAAATTCATAATGACTTTACACACATGTCACTTTATTCCTTTGTTTTCTTTCCTAGTGGTGCCTGGGATTTCACTGGACTTTTTTGGCTGATATCTTCAGGTAACACTTGTAGTAGCTTCAAGCTCTCTTTTTTCCAGTTAAAACTGATCCCTTAGAACTATCATCCTTTAAGTATGGTTTGTAGGACAGAGAAATAAAAAATGGTGAACTGAGTTTAAATTTATCTTAGGTTTGATTCTGTGTGTTACCAGCAGCACAAACTTTATACCTTTGTTAAAGAGAACTGAAAAGCCAATATAAAGTTCAAGAATATCTCCTCCCCTAAGGAACAAAAGCAAAAGAGAGAACTTCCATTATGATGAGTAAAATCAAACAAACTTTGGTTTTAAAACAGTTTTGTCCTCACAAAGATGACTTCTTAAGGGAAGAGACCAAAACAAGAGTGGAAAACCAGAGTCACAGACCTTGAGACCAGTTAAGATTAGTTGGGGGTAAAAAGGTCTGCTCTAAAGTTATAAATATAGGCTTTACAGGGAGAAGAGAAGAGGTTCATGACAATAAGGTATGAATTAAGAAAAATGTCTGGGTCTGTAAGGGATCTTACTTGGTATTATTAGTTTGCTCTAATGTATGTGATGCTTGAAGCTTGGAAATTAACTTTCTTGTAAGTAGTTATAATAAAAACATATGTTAATATTAATTTAAAACTAGTTTTCAGCTTGACAGGTATTTTAAATTATTTTTCTATCACAGACTTTAGGTGCTTCTAGATGACATTTTCTGAATTAAATTGAGATTTATACTCCAAGTCCTATTTCATAGGAAAATTTTAGATGAATACCAAAGATTAGTTTACGATAATTATTGTCAAAAATACAGTTACCTGCATAGATTGTTATCAGTAACAAGCAAATTTTTCTTTTCCTTGAGAATAAAAGAGTCAGACGACACAAATCTCCCACTTGTGACTGATGATAAGTAAAGACTGATGATTAAAGTATAGGCATTTTTTTCTCTGCCTCTCTCTTCATAAACTTATTTTCTTAATGATTTTCATCAAAAGCTCAAAGAAAACAGTACTGATTTTATGTCAGGGAGCTTTCCGGTCAAGAGGGTTGAGATACTCTCAAACTGGTCATTCTGGTAGTGATCACAGATCACAGATGGAGGGGAAAGGTTAATTAAAAGACTCTACACACTTTTATAAAGAAAATCAGCTGCACAAGGACACAGTTGGAGAGTTGAGTGGCGACTGCATGAGAAGGATGAACACTATCTAGGTTCATGCGCTGATACTGGTTTTTATGCCTCACCTAATTTATTTTAGTCTGAACAGTCCTATTTTGCCCCACAGCATTGAGTTTTATGAAGTATTTGAAGAACTTGTCTTGTAAAATGTCCCTCATTTTGAATTTCCTTTTGGTGTTCAGTTATTTGATCCTCATTCGCCTGAATCTCCTGTGAACAGTAAGTTAGGTCTTAAATAGGGTTTGACAAATTACCAGACTGAATCCACCACTTATTTTTATAAATAAAATTTTATTGGAATACATACACCCATTTGTTTACATATTGCCAATGTCACTTTTGTGGTAGAACTGCAGAGTCTAGCAATTGTGAGAGAAGGTGTGGCCCAGAAAGTCTAAAATAGTTATCATCTGCCTCTATTTATTTTTTTTTTCTTTTTTGCAGTACTGGGGATTGAACCCAGGGGCATTCTATCTCCAAGCTACACCCCCGGCCCTATTTTTTATCCTTTATTTTGAAACCAGGTCTCACGAAGTTGTGGAGGGCCTCACTAAGTAGCTGAGGCTGGCCACGAACCCGGATCCTCCGGTCTTCACCTCCCAAGTACTGGGATTACAAGCATGTGCCACCACGCCTGGCTATCATCTGCCTCTTTAAAGAAATAGTAACTGCCAACTCATCAATTAGAAAATTGATTAGATTCTGGTAAGATATTTTGGAACAGAAGTGATGTTCCAAAATATTGTACCATCTCATGAGACACAGTGTCAGGTTGCCCCACTAGTACTGTTGTTAGATTTGTACACTTATCCAAGGTAAAAGTCAGATTTCTCCACTGTAAAGGTCCATTTTTTTCCTTTTCATTTAGTGATTTGTGGAGTGATTCTTGGCTCTGTGTAAATATCCCATTTCTCACCCAAATACTTCACCCAAAGGTTTTACCATCCACTGATATTTGTCTGAATTAATTACTACATTAAGAATAAATAATTGTCATTTTCTAAATCTATTATTTCTTCAATATTTATTAGATAGCACAATAAAATAACCTAAAATAAACTTACAATTTCCCTGCTCCAGAATTTTTGCTCCAAAATAAGGAGTGAAATCACTGGAGTAGCATCATTTCTAGACTCTTACATTGTCATTCTCTAGAGCAAAAAAAAATTATTTTAAAAAGAAAAAATTGAGGCCAGGTGTGGTGGCGCATGCTTGTAATCCCAGTACTTGGGAAGCGGAGACCGGAGAATCCGGGTTCCCGGCCAGTCTCAGCTACTTAGTGAGGCCCTCTGCAACTTCATGAGACCCTGTTTCAAAATAAAGGATAAAAAATAGGGCAGGGGGTGTAGCTTGGAGGTAGAACGCCCCTGGGTTCAATCCCTGGTACCGCAAAAAAAAAAAAAAGTTAAAAAGAAAAAATTGTAAGTTTTTATTGATATTTTCATCTTATATTTAATATTATGATTTTAAATTTGTATTTAATATTGGTATCTTTTATACTTAATCTGGATCCTATTAGCATTAATATATTAATTATATGTTTCATCCTATTGCAAATATAAAACATTTCAAAGGCTTAATACCAATAGTACCATTAATAATAAACCTAATGAGTAAAGTTCAGGGTTTTTTTCTAGTACTTCTCCCCTAGAATATATTCAAATGAGGATGTACAGAGTACTATTTCCAAAGTTACTTGAGCTGGGCATGGTGGTGCACTCCTGTAATCCCAGTATTCGGGGTGATGAAACAGAAGGATCACAGGCTTGAGGCCAGCCTCAGCAACTTAGCAAGACCTTGTTTCAAAGATAAAAAATAAAGCCGGACGTGGTGGCGCACGCTTGTAATCCCAGTACTTTGGGAGACAGAGACCGGAGGATCCAGGTTCACGGCCAGCCTCAGCTCTCTCTCTCTCTCTCTTCCTGTGTGTGTGTGTGTGTGTCTCTCTCTCTACTTAGTGAGGCCCTCCGCAACTTCATGAGACCTGGTTTCAAAATAAAGGATAAAAAATAGGGCTGGGGGTGTAGCGCAGAGGTAGAACGCCCCTGGGTTCAATCCCTGGTACCGCAAAAAAATAAATAAATAAAATAAAATAAAATAAAAAATAAAAAAGAGCTGGGGGTGTAGCTGGGAGGTAGGATGCCCCTGGGTTCAATCCCCAATACCCAAAAAAAGTTACTTGAAATAAAATTATTCCTCATGTGATTATATTATCTTAGCTGGGAGGGGTTATAAAATATTCTTATGACGATGAGGAAAATTCAAATATGGAATGGATGCTAAATAATATTTTGTAATTTTCATTTTCTTAGGCATCATAATGGTATAATGGATAAGTAGGTGAATGTCTTTATTCTTTATAGTGCTACAGTATCATGATGTCTGCAACTTTCAACTTTCTTTTTTTATACTTTTATTGGTGCATTATAGTCTCACATCAAAATGTATTTCAACTTTCAAATGGTATGGCAAAGCAAAGTGTGTGCATGTGAGAGAGAGAGAGAGAGAGAGAGAATGATGATGATGATGATGATAATGATGAAGAAAATAGGCAAAATTTTAAAAACCAATAAATCTGGATAGAAATTTTTTGTACCATGCTTATGACACTTCTTGAAGCTTGAAATCTTATTAAAATTAAGATTTAAAGAAAAGGGTGAAGAGAAAAAGAAAATATGGTCATTAGTTCAATATGAATTTTCAAAAGCAATCCATGCACACATGCACAAATGCTTTGTCACTATAAATTAACATAGGCATCTGGGGAAGCATACTTCTAATTTTGCTCTGCTTTGGCCGAGGCTCAGACCCTACCTAGAGCTCTGAGTGCTTTACCAAGGAAGGGAACAGACAAAGGATACAATCAGAGAATGGTGCACTGTGTTGTTGAATTGTCAAGTTTTCTTAACTTCCCTTCATTCCAGCTGCATTTATCTGAGGGCTAAATGGAGCCCACCTATATAAGAATATTTTTCTTTTAAGCAGCAGTATCAATGCCTTTCATTTCTTCTGCCATCCCACTAGACATAGGGACAGTAAATTTTTTTTTCTGTAAAGGGTCAAATAATAAGTTTTTCAGACCATATAGTCTCTGTGGCATCTATTAAACTCTGCCCTTGTGGCACACAAAAGCATCCAGAGACAGACAAATAAGCATGGCTCTGTTCTAATAAAACTTTAATTATGGACCCAGAAGTCTTAATTTTATATGATTTTCACAAAACACAAATTCTTCTTTATCTTCTCTTTTGAACCATTTAAAAATGTAAAAAGCATTCTTAGCTTGCAGGCAATACAAAAACCAAGTAGAGAGCCAGATGCGGCCTAACCTAGAGAGCGGAAGGGAGACACTTACAATTGCTCTTTTGTGTGAACTGCCTTTTAGCTGCCTCACTTGGGTGAAGAAAAGGGGCTCCTTTGGAGCAGCTCTATACTCTTAAGCCACTGAGCAGACAGTCTCATCCCAGACCTCTAAGATTAAGGAAGCCCATGAGCTGCTCTAAATAGGAAGGCTTGCTCCAAGCTTGCAATCAGTGTGATTAGGAGTTAGATGTAGGTAATAGTAACTATAGCCTTGGTTTATCAGCCCAACATCCAATGGGGGATGGAGAGACGTGTCTCATATGCTCCTTCTGCAAGTGAAGCCACCTCCCCCACTGTCTGTACTGCAGTACATTGGCCTTGGCAGATTGATCTCATGTTAATACCTCTGCAGGATAAATTGCTTTGCTTTTAGATATAGACTTGTTCTATTTGCATAAAACTTATATTAGATACAGACACAAATAACTTCCCAAGTAATAACTTTTATTTGCAGTTTTTCATATTTTTTAATAATATTTCCACAGCAATCCTGGGCTGCTTTATCCAGTAAGGGTTTTCCTCATAAACCCTCTCCTCTATAAATGGCAAATGAGTTGAAAACATACCCCTTTCAAGAAGAGCTTATAAAAGAAAGGCCTTATAGGAGTAGAGGTGAATAGGAGAAAGTATCCTCAATATTTAAATGGTTGTCGAGAGAAGGTTCACGGCGCACATCTGTAATCCCAGTACTTGGGAGGCTGAGACAGGAGAATCATAGGCTAAAGGCCAGTCTCAGCAACTTAGTGAGATCCTCAGCAACCTAGTGAGACCCTGTTAAAAAAAAAATAAGCCTAGTTTGGTGGCACATGCCTGTAATCCCAGTATTTGTGAGGCTGAGACTGGAGGATCGCAGGTTCAAGGACAGCCTCAGCAACTCAGTCAGATTCTCAGCAACCTAGTGAAACCCTGATTCAAAAACAAAAAATTCCAAATGGGCTGTGGATGTAGCTCAGAGGCAGAATGCCCCTGAACCAATCCCTAGTACCACAAAAAACAAAAAATAAAAATAAAAAATAAAAAAATAAAAATAAAAAAGAGCTGGGGGTGTAGCTCAGAGGTAGAATGCCCCTGGGTTCAATCCCCAGAACAGAGAGAGAGAGAGAGAGAGAGAGAGAGAGAGAGGTGCTTGTTACACATCGTCTCAAGCAAAAGGAGGATCGGTATATGGAAGCTACTGGGGACAAATCTGGGCTTACTACCAAAAAGTAAAGAAATAAACAGGAAAAGAAATATCCTATAGCTGTCTAAAGATGAAATGTACTGCCTGAAAAGCAGCAAATTCAGCATCAGGAGATGTATACATGCCTAGGATGTATGAACACTTAGTGGAGATATAGTAGAATAGATTTAAACATTAAAACTGTTGAACTAGACGACTTTTAAGAGCTAGGACCTTTACTACTTAGGTGTGACAATTTTGAGAGGCATTCTTTTCTTTGTTAAGAATAGAAAGCAGAAATAACTAAAAGAGTGAGAAAATTCTTATTCCTCTAGTTTAATCAGATCTAAGACAATTGTGTTGAATTGTGTTAAGATTGCTCCATTTACCTACCACAAATGAACTATCATTTACCTAGTGATGGTTTACCCTAGTCATATTTCTTATTTCTTCTTTCGCATTTATTCTTTCTTAATGACTATTTATTGAGATCAAGTAACCTACAGTGTGCCAGATATGAAAGTATGGTGGTGAAGACAGACACAAATTCCACTCTCACAGAATTTTACTGGAGTTTACCAGAGAAAAGAAAAATTTAACAAGTAATTACAATAAAAACTGTGTTAAGATTGCACAGGCAAAAGGCACTGTGATGGCTTTAAAGCACAATCACAAATACTTTGATACTACTACTATTGAGAGTTTGGGTCTAAATCCCCTTCACTTGAATCTGGATGGACCTTTCCAGTGATTAAAATAGTATTACTTCTATCATGTGATTCCAAGGCTAGGTCATGAAGCTTCTGCCTTCTTTGATGGAAGATGAGCTTCTGGAGCTCCAAGGCCAGCTGCTCTGAGATCATCATGCTTTTGAGAACCGAAGCTTCGCAGAGAGACTGTGCATTCCTCCAGTTGACAGTTCTCAGAGTTGTTAGCTTTCCAACACTATGAGAAAATACTTGAGAGAATCAACTTGCAGAAGTATATTTTGGCTCACAATGTCAGAGCTTTCAGCCCGTGGTAATGGCCCTGTTGCTCATCATGGCAGAGAGAGTGTGGTGGAGGAGGCCTATTCACCTTTGGACAGCCAGAGGGGGAAGAGAAAGAGACAGAGACAGAGAGAGAGAGAGAGAGAGAGAGAGAGAGAGAAGGGCAAGGTCCCAATATCCCCTTCAAGGGGACACTCCCAATGACTTAACTTCCTTCCATTAGGCTCCACCTCTTAAAAGGTTCCACCACTTCCCAATAGTGCCATGAGCTGGGATCTGAGCCTTCAACACATGGACCTTGGGGGACATTCAAGATCCAAACTGACACCAACTATGCCCAGCTTTCTAGCTATCCCAGCCCAAATAAAAGAAATCATTAGATTATTTCCTTTCCCCAGCCCTTCAAATCACCCCCAGCCATGCATTCTTCTGAGCAGAGACTCCAGACACTATAGCACAGAGACAAACCATTCTCTCCATACCCTAAATTTCTGATCCACTGAATACACGAACATAATAACATCGTCCTTGTTTTTGCCAATAAGTTATAGAATGGTTTGTAATGTGGCAATAACTTATCTCAACAGGAGAACATATATCAAGAATGCCTAATCTCATCTAGGATGAAAGAAGGTCTCTCTCAGGAAGTCACATTTGAGCAGAACATTCTGGTCATCTTGAATACACCAGGGCCCCAGTGAGCCTGCTGTGTTCCAGGGCCAAGTGGCACTGCTGTCCACACTGTGGCTTGGGCCAGCTGCATAGCTTTCTCTCGCTCTGGCCAGTGTTCAAAACAGTTGGCTTTTCAGGTCACCCACTAAACTGATGGTCAAGGTATTCCCAATTGCTGATTGTATTGTCCTCCAAATCCAAATGGTGTTACCTGGAACTGTGATCATCTTTTTTTTTTTTTAACATGGAAAGGAGCTCAATGTCCTTCACTGTGAACATGGAGTAAGGGATCTGTATGAAATCCCTACCTTACTGTTTCCTACCCCTGTGACCAAGTTACCTTCCTCTCCAAAGGCTCTCACATGGTTGTTATCAGAACGAATGTGAAGTACCTGGAGTAAAATACACACTTATGTTAATTCCTCTCCACGCTTTCCTCTTTATCCACAGTATCTAGCCAGCTGTCCCCGGGCTTTGCCACATGGCCATCTCTCCAGCACTTCACATTCTCTGTGCTCCAGATGGAACTCTCTGCCACTCTCTCCAGCCTGTTCCTCCTCCAGTGTTCCCTGTTTTGTAAATGACAGCAGCACTTCCCCCTGCCCAGTCAGAGGCCCATGTGACTCCTCCCTCTCTCACCTCCTGCTCCTATGACCAAAGCCTTATTAAATCTGGTGAATTCACCTTGTAAATGTTGATGCCCTTTGCTTTCACCCTGATCAGGCCGCCATCCTCTCTCACCTGAATCACAGCTACACGCCCTCAGCCTCGCTCCCAGTGCAAACACGTGCAGCAGTGCCACTTTGGTACTGAAAACCCTTGAGTGGTTTTTCTTCATACTTTGGCTAAAATTTGGATGTCTTAAGGTTGCTTATGGGATGACCGTGGTTGGATTCTGCTTAACTGATCACTCTCCCACTTGATTTCTGCCCATCCCGACCCTGGCGACTTCTCCGCCAGTTCCCCAAGGGCCCCAGGATCTCTCTTACCTCTACTGTGTCTGCAAATGGACATTTCTTCTACTGGGAACACTTGGCTAACCCTTACCCATTCCTCACATCTCTGTATAGTACAGACCCCCAGGGTTCTGCAGCAGTCAGACTTTCTGTGAAAATCATGATTTTTTTCTTTTAAGAAATAATTATTGGCTCACTATTGGACCTTAGTAATCAATACAATTTTAAATATAGAAAGGAGGGCATATGTTGATTTTTTCCAACTAAAGTGGTAGACTGTAGAAGGCATTCTCTCTCTTTTTTCCTCTCCTTAACTTCTGAGCCCCCTTTCTGTTTTTAAGAAACCCCTGCTAAAAGCTAATGTCCAGTGCTTGCTTTCCTAGCCTCTTTTGCAGCTAAAGTGTGAGCATGTGATCTGAGTCAGCCTGTCACGCGCTTCACTTGGAAGTAGGGCCAGTTGAGACTCTGTTAAGGTGCTGGACATAGCAATGTGGCAGAAATATGAACAAAGGCAGTGTTGACAGTAGAGGTGCCCAGTCAGAAGACAGAAGAGGAGGCAGCAAGTCATGGCATCTAGAGGTCAAAGGTTGGACTTGTCAGGATAATTCTGTGGAGGAGCTGAGTTACAATCCTGACTCTTTCCTACCTTTCAATGCTTTTTTATTCTCAACTGCTTCCTAAGCTTAGATCTGCAGCCTTACTGCTAATTCTGTGAGTTAACCCAGTATCTTTCAATTAAATCTTTTTACTGCAAAATTAAACTAGAAATGATTTCTGTTATTAGCAAACAAGAATGTTAGTTAATACAAGGAGGTTGGGCTACATGCTTTCTAAGATTCCTACCAGCTCTAAAATCATATGATGCTAGAACACATAATAAACTATATATTTAAAAACCTAGATCACAAGCATGCTCCCTTCTCTGACCTTTTAATTCTTACTTAATATTACCTTATAGCTGTGTGTATATGTGTTTTGGCAAGGGTAGTTCCAAACAAAGGATAAACTTCAAGTGCTCGACTCTATATTGTATCCACCAAGGCAGTGGCATTTTGTGAAAGCTGCAATTACATTTTTCCTAATCCATGACTTTAAACTAACTTTATTTAATTATACCTGATAAGCTTCTGTCTGCCTTGCCCTGCAGCTGTGTGAAATCTTCGTAAAGTTTATGCCTACTAGATTGGTATTTCATTACCTAAAAGAGCTTATTGAAACTCCTTAGCTAGGGGTTAGTGATAAAGACATTAATAAAGTATAAAATGGTCACCTCCACATCATTCACAAAGTACTGTGTGAGGCACGGGTGATGCAGTGACCTTTAGCTGCCAAGGAGGGCCAGCAAATCATTTACCTTTCCACAATGGTGTAAATTTTGAATGGGAAAAAAGGAAATACAGTTTCAAAACAACCGAAGCAAAGAGAAACTTACAAATATCTATAGCACAAATAACGGACCAAGATAAAAGTCTTAGTTACTGGAGAAGAGAATTTGAGATAATTGATTCTCAAAATGACCACAGTACCTAGATGTCTTATTTGGAATTATAGCATCTGTGTTGACTTCATTGAAACATCCCTGTGACACAAAAATAATAATTATAAAAGGGACACAATAATTCTAATTTCATATTAAAATGCATAATAAAGAATTTCTGAATATTGCCTGCCTTCTAACAAACAGATTTACTGACATTTCATTTTATGACTTGAATAAGTAACTGTAACAGATCAACTTAGCATACAGTAGAAATCCACTAGTCTTTTTAATGAGAAATGGTTTCTAAAATTGTAAGTCAATGTTGTAAACAATAAAGTAAAAGCAACCCAAACTACTAAACAAAAGATCCTCTTTAACTGTGGTTTGGAAGGGACCTTAGATGTACAGCCGTCCTTGCATAGATTAGGAAGCAAATCATCATCCAAAACCTCTACAATGACCCGCGGCTCTGGCATCTCTACCCAGCTGGTGCTCCGTCTGCCCACTGGCATGAGCTTGCTTCATTCTCACATTAAAATGGCTATATGTTGCTTTGTGCATAAATTTATTAGCCTCCCTCTGTCAATCATGCTTGCTCAGATAAGCTCTACTAGAAAACTACTGCAATTATATTGAAATAATCTGTTTCCATGCCCTGATACACACACACACACACACACACACACACACACACACACAGTCATGTTATCTTGATGATTTGGTCGTAAGTATTGTCATTATTGTTATTATTATTTTAGACAAAATTACCTCAACAGATTGCCAAATAGTATGTTGGCTATCAGTGAGGTCCCTTTCAGTCTTTTAAATTAATGCTAATTTGCAAAGCATTTCTAATACACATTTGAAAGATAAAACAGATAGCTTTACTAAGAACTATGTTTGTTTAATGGCTCACAGTGATCCTTGATCTACATCATTTGGCGCATCCACTTGGAATGGGGATTTGGTTGACAGAGAGTTAATGAACAAGAGCAGTTCCACTAATTTTGGGAAATCTCATGCTGAGAAGCAAAAACATAACAAATGTTTGTAAAGTTTCAGATTAAGTCACTTTACTAAACATACTCTTTAAAAATCTCAAACATTAGACTGCTTCAA
The DNA here is from genome assembly GCA_004027185.1 of Glis glis. Lineage (NCBI taxonomy): Eukaryota > Metazoa > Chordata > Mammalia > Rodentia > Gliridae > Glis > Glis glis. The sequence continues at coordinate 33,867 of PVJS01011478.1, read as the reverse complement.
ATGCCCTTAATGCCTTCTGATACAACATGCTGAAATTTGCACATTGTTACGAAAAGACATGGAAAATAGAGAGAAACATCTGGTTTCACTACTCAGAAAATGCAATAACTGTCAATTCCCCGCTGCTGGCAAGCACCCCAAAACACACACTAGATTAGCAAAGCCAATTTAGTGTTAGGAAGGCAGCTGGCACTACCTTCTTTCTTCCCAAATGGTCATCGACATCTTGAACTTCAAGTGTTTTCTATTTTATGATGCAGGAAGATGCTGTTATTTTGGAAAAAATTACTAGCAACTAGTGTGTGTGTGTGTGTGTGTGTGTGTGTGTGTGTGTCTGTGTCTGTGTGTTTTGTTTTGTTTTTTACTATAGAAAGCAATGTTTTCTCCATTAAATACACACACACACACACACACACACACACATACACACTGATTGCTTAGAGAAAAACATGCAAAACTCTTGTTTGAAGATACTGTCCAGAATTGGTAAATTCTTCCATGAATATAAAGTTTCATTTACATAATTTGTCTGAATTATTTTGGTGAAGATATAGCATTGGAAAAAGAGAAATTATGGGATTTCTATAAAAAGTGGACTCTTCTCAAGAATCTAATAGATGATTTGGGGCCCATACTTTAAAAAGTATAGAAAGAAATCTAGTACAATGGTTCTCAAGCTCTGTTTACTTTGGAATCCCTGAGGATTTTTTTTAAATGCTGGAGCCAAAATCCTACCCTCAGTATGACTGGTTTAGTTGGTCTGGTGTCAGGTCTGAGCATAAGAAATTTCAAAAGCTCCCAGGTGATTCTAACATAGCAAAGAGAGGAAGAACAGCTGCTTTAGTATTACATTAGCATGGACTGACAATGTTCTTAGAACCTCAACTGTCCATTTGTTGGTTTTGCCCAGCTTCGGTTTTCTGGCTGTGAAATGATATCTAGGAACTGTTTAGCTAAGTAAATCTGCCTTTAGAAATCCTAAAAATTACCTTCCAGATTATATAGTTTAAAATTTTTAACATATTAAAATTACCATAAAGGAGGTAAGATGAGAAAGGCAGGATATTTATTAAATCACAAGCAACAGCAATGAAAATAAGTAAATGAAAGGCCACAATTATATTTATGCCTATAAAAACAATAATTGGGAAATATTGAGGAAGGAGAGTATGTAATACCCCAGGTTAGTGAGAAATCACAGAGATCAAGGGAGACCAGGAGTAAAGATCAAATTGAAGCCGTTTATTTAAGCTGGTGGCCAGCAGTCCAGAGTGGGTCTTAAGGCAGACTCCAACAACTGGGCACTGGAGTCAAAGTGAGCAGGGTTTTTAAAGGAATACAGCATTTGTGACTTAAATACTGATTTAAAAATAGCACATACAGCTTGTGTCATGGTTACATAAAGGGTTACATACATCATGACTCTATAACCAATTAGCTATTTCCAACTAAATTCTAAGTGGAAGGGGGCTTACTTATCAGCAGAAGCTATAGTAACAAGCCAAACATTACGCAGTTAATATTATCTCTGGGTGAAAAGTTTAGTAAAGTTTAAAACCTCTCATTTTGGCAGAATAAACAGTTGCTTTACAAATTTTTCTTTTCCTTGGGTGGAGTTCGTCTTTTTAACTATTTTCAGCAGAGAAGAAAATGGAGTTACTTCTGCTTTTATACTTTGTCTTTACAAGCATATGTTAGCTACAAGAGAATGGAACTTTAGAAAAGTTAGAGATTGAACATTTTAGTAAGCATTTACAAAATGTCACAATGATGAGGGGAGAAAAGCCCTTGTGTGTGGAACAATGGTCTAACTTCTCTTCACTCTGCAACTTTTGCCAATAATAGGAAGCAATGATGCTAAGGGAAACGCAAGAGTAAGATCTGACTGTTGTGCATCCTAGCTTTCGACTCCTCCTCCCCATGGGTATAATCTTCCACTATCTAATATACAGAATACACGGTGAAGTTTTTGGAGACAGGATAAATGTTTAAGGTCACCTGAAAACAAAAGAAACATAAACGTCCAGGAGCCATTGCAGCCTGACAGAAATATACGTTGCCATGACCAGGGTTATGGCATTGGCCAAATGAGGTTACTTAGGAAGGCTGTAGGGAGCAAGTGCATTCAGGGACCTGAATGGAAAAAAAGAAGGGACCACTATAAGAAAAAGAAGAGAGTTTAGCTTCCAGAAGTGGATGGAAAAAGAAGATTTTGGGGAAAGCTATTAGGAAGTCAAAAATGGGAAGGGGTTGGGATGGATAGGAAAGGGCTTGGAGTATTGAGTTAGAGAATAAATGTTGTGTTAAAAATAAAAGAGACATGTATTTTCTTATGTCATTTTGAAGACTGCTACTTCTGTTACCTGAAAAATGAGGGGCACCTTCATTTAATACTTTCGTATTTGGTTAGTATATTAACTTTACATTTCACACTACTTCCCAATTTGCCCAGCAATTTGAGGACCATGACCAATCAATGAAACTGGAAAAGTATGTTTTGCATTATTTGAAAAATAACTATGTGCTTCTTGTTAGTATCAGAAATGTATGCTCATTGTGGAATTTGAGAAAATGCAGAAATATTTGAAAAAATAAAATTATCCTTTACTTCTTTATCTAGAAACAAAACTATTATCACAGAATTGTATTTCTTTCTAGATTTTTTCTTTAAACAGATAATACAACATTTTGGAAATATTAGCTTCATTTCCCTGGAAATCATTACCCCTGTAGCCACTCCACTGTCTTAGAAGGGAGAGGCTGCTGAAGTCTTCTGATATCGTTTTCTACCCTGTGGTGGATCAAACTACAGTCATTGGGGGAAGGGAGATTTTAGTAGAAACACTGAAATAAGTATTGGAGAAATCAAGAATAAGGGACTAGTGACCTACTTCCCTGGCACAAAGTGCATCCTAGGGAAGCTCAGCACCATGTCCAAAGTGGTATAGGAATAGAGTGAGGTGTCCAGAGATTGCATGAGAAAGGATTTATTTCTCGTAGTGTACACAAGGTCTTATTGGAAGCACAAGCCAGTTTCTCGGGAAGCTAGGGGCTGGCAAGACCTAGAAAAAGAAACAGGAACCCACTGAAGAAGGGACTCTCAGGACTAGAGGCAATGGCAGGTGTGTGGCCAGTGGCAGTGTATGTGGGTCTGCGCCTTGAGGCTGGTATGCCTTAAGGCATTTATGGGTCTGATTATGTTACCAGCAGATTCCATGAGGACCAGTACCCACTCCCAGAAACAAGAGATACAAAGGACACCAGGGCAAGGGTAGTGAAGACCTTGAAGGATGCAGGATGGTGAAAAAAAAAACCAGTAGAGTCTAAGCTGGGTGTTGTGACACATGCCTATAATCTCAGTACTTGGGAGGCTGAGATAGGAGGATTGTGGGTTCAAGGCCAGCCTCAGCAACTTAGCGAGACCCTATTTCAAAATGAAAAGTAAAAAGGGCTGGGGCTGTAACTCAGAGGTAGAGTATCAGTACCAAAAATAAAATAAAATAAAATAAAATAATAAAATGTATATAGAGTCTATTTATCAATTCTATGAGGCAAGCAGAACCCACAGATAGACCAATAGCCTAATCCTCCATTGTCAAGAGGCTTCTATGTTTTATTGTATACCTTTAAATCCTCCATGCTCCAATATGGTATCCATTAACCACATGATGCTAGTCTGCAGCTAAAATAAGACTAATGCAAATTAAAATGTGCTGAAAGCATAGAATATACACCAGACTTCAAATACTTAGTATGAGAAAAATAGTGTAAAATATCTCATTAATTATTTTTATGTTGATGGCATACTAAAATGATAATGTTGATGGATAGGGAGTTAAATAAAATATATTATTACAGTCAATTCTGCATGTTTACATTTTTCAATGTGGTGTTATGGTTTGGATATGGAATGTCCCCCAGGAAAGCTCATGTGTTGGCAATGTGGCAAGGTTCCAAGGTGGGTGTGGCTGGAGGAAGTGGGTCACTGGGGGTGTGGCCTCGAGCACAATCTCTGCTCCTGGCCCCCTCCTCTCACTCCCTCTGCTTCCGGCCACCATGAGCTGAGAAACTTTTCTCTGCCACACCCGGCTACTATGATGTTTCTGCCTTGGAGCCAGCTGACTATAGACTGAACCTCTGAAACCATGAGCCAAAATAGTTCTTGTTAGGTATTTTGGTCACAGTGACAAAAAAGTTAACTATAAGAAAATTTAAAATTATATATGTGATTCACATCATATTTCTATTGGATAGCACTGCCTTACACGCTGGGAGAGGGAAGACACTGAGGACACTACAAAGTCAGAACACACAGGCCAACTAGTCATCCCTCCCTGCACTTGGAGGAGGTTGCCTTACCTCCGATAGAGGTTTGTTTGTACTTTGCCACCAAAAGAGATAATCTAAAATGAGGTGGTTCTGAAATTAAAAGAGTTTAAAGATGCTTCTAATGGGAAAGGCTCCTTCCGCTCTTCACTGCCCTGAGGAAGGGGGCTCATGAGGAAATTGAAATCAGTTACTGATCTCATTTACTGAAATTAAAAAGTTACTATTCTTTATGCATTTGGGAGTACTGTGAGGATTTGATCTCAACACAAATTAGTCTTTTATAGAATCTATATCATACTTTACATAAATTTTGAACCCTGCTTTTTAACAACCATCATGCATAGATTAATATTAATCTCTCCCTAACAGGGAAAAAAACTATATTGCTATACAAAACCTTTTAAAAATAATATTGAAGTGGAATACTGTCAGCAATAAAAAGGAACAAAAATCCTAATGAAACATGCCACTGCATGAATGAATCTCAAAAATATTATGCCCAGGAAAATAACCCAGATGCATTCCGTTTATATAAAATATCCAGAAAAGGCAAATCTCTTGTGGCAGAAATCAATTAGTGGTTATTTGAGGCTGGGAGTGAGATAGAGGGCTAATGATAATGGATAGGAAAGATTTTTATGGAGTGTCAGAAATTATCTAAAACTTGACTATAGCAAAGGTTGCACAGCTCTAAATTTACTGAAGATCATTAAATTATACACTTAAAACAGGGGAATTTATGATAAATAAAATGTTCTTCAATAAAGAAGTTTACTAAGTGTTAAAAGTAGCAGTGTTTAGTATTTTCCAATAAAGCATGCTGAATTTTTGCACATTATTATGAAAAGACACAGAAGGGGAAAGGTAGCAGAAATAAAAAACTATCAACCACCTTGTCTTTGGCGAGCACCCAAATGTCCACTAACTTGTTAGGACAGAAAAAATGAAATGAAAACTACTTAGATATCAGTTAATAAAAACATCATTTCAAATTTTGTAGAATGTGGCCAAAGATATAAGAAAAAAACCAAAACTACAGACAAACAAATGTAGTAGGAAATAAAAGACATTGATAATACAATAATTAAAGCTTTCAACCCAAGAGGCCAGAAAAACTCAACATCAGGTTTCTTTGTTTGTCTTCCCTCAGACTCCGTCTCCAATGAAGGGGGTCACCAAAGCTGACTAACACTTCATAAATGTCTGTCAGCTCATGTGCTGCTGCACCCTACTGCCAGTGCCTTAGTATGGACATTTCTTCTTACAGAGCTTACTGAAGGAAACTTATAATTGGCTTCTCAATCTCCAGTTTCTACCTTTCAAATTTTCAAACTTTCACCAGAAAAATCTGTTAAATTTTCTAAAGGACCTAAGAGCAACTAGAACTAAAGAGCTATTTTGGAGGTATGTTCCTAGGAGATTAAATTTGATATACATGTCATCTCCTTAACAAAATTCCAAAGCAAAACCTCAACTGGATTTTTAAATGAAATTTGACATAAGAATAGCTATTTTTGAAAAGAACAATGAGTGAACACTTGTTCTATTAGATAGCAAAACAGAATGATTGAAACAGCATGGTATCCATGTACAAATATAAATATAGATCCATCTTTAATCTAATCAAAAGTCCATATGGCTATGAAAGTATAATTAGAAATGTAATATATAATAAAGGTGGCATTTCAAATCAGTGGGTAAGGATGAATCATTAAGTAATTGGTATTGAGATAATTGGTTATCAATTTAGAAAAAAAATTTAAAGTCAGACAGTTAGCTCATATCATTCATGAAAATAAATTCCAGATGGCTACAGAGCTAATTTTTAGAAGATATGTGAATAATATATATTCTTTTAAAAGAATCAGTGAGGTTTGTTTGCAGGGATGCAATGTATTATTTTGAAGTTTGAGCTTTATAAAAATGATTCTGACCAGGGGTATAAATGGGGCATGATATCCAATTTTGCCCCTGCTTGCCAAGCTGTGTGCCATGGTTCAGAAGAGGAGCCCTTTCCTAATTTGTTCACCTGTACCACTTGTTCTCTGTGTACTCTGTTGCCACCTTTTCTAACTGGCACAAAGACCTTATATGCTAGCAGCAACCAATAAATAGTAGTAAATAGTAAGTAGGCAATTTGTACATACATAATGCTTTTTTTACCCAGATAGTTACACTGAATGTGTCCCCTCCCAAAAATCCACACGATGCCACCTTCATCCTTAATGTGATGGCATTTGTAGATGAGGCCTTTGGGAAAGGGTGGGTTCTCATGAAAGGATTAATGCCCTTATATGAAAAGACTTCAAAGAACTTCCTGTCTCTCTCCCCCTGCCAGGTAAGAAGACGCATTGAGAAGACTGCCCTCTGTAGACCAGGAACAGAATCCTTGTCAGAATCCCACCTGCATCTTGGATTTCTAGCCCCCAGAACTGCAAGAAAATAAATTTTCATTGTTTAATCCACCCAATCTATAGTATTTTGTTATGGCAGCCCATGTTGACTGATACAAGTATTATATTTTTAAATGCATTGAGGATTTATTTAGTCGTTCTTAAACTTATTTTTATGTAGGAACATATAGATCGTATGTATATACAAACAGATAGCATATAGATAGTATATAGCATAAACCATATAGATGGTATGTGTATGCATACAAATAGTATGCACACATATGTGTTAAACAGCAATGACCTCCAGAGAAGAGTTTGCATGAGGGTGGTGGTCAGGGGACAACTTGCTTTAACTTAAATGTTTTAATTACATGTTTTATATGAAATAATTAAAATGCTTAATATTTTGGGGAAAATGTTAGGAGTGTCTCATGTTATAAAAAGTCAATTAATAGGAATCATTTATATTTGATGAATATTTTCTATGTTCTAGGCAGTGTGTTACAACATTCCCGGGAAGCAGATATTGTTTATATCTTCCTTGTACAAGTGAGGAAACTGAAGCACAGAGGCATTAAGTAACTTACCCTAACATCATAGAGCTATAAAAGATAGAGCTAGGATTCCAATGCCAACCACTTGATTCTAGAATCTTCCCTCTTAACCTCAATGGCATGTTGAAAAATGAAAATAGAATATTAGGAAATTAGGAGGCCAGTGGAAACTTTGGCAAAAATAATTTCAATAAAATGAAAAGGGCAAAAGACATATTATAATAGGTTGATAAAGTGAAATATAATTAATAAATAAAATGAATTGCTATATCTTTTATTATGTTGAACCACATGAAATTGTCAATATCCAACCATTTTGGACCTACAAAAATGAAATTTTCATGTTTTTCAATCATCAGTTTATTTACAAACATTATTTTTAAGAACCTCAATCCAAAATTTAAAAATAGAGGACATAAATGACACAAGTTTTCAAACCCTCAATGCCATGTGTGTGTAATTTGAAAGCAGATCTGGAAACTATTTTAAGCCTTTTTTCTGACATGAAAAAAATGTGTCTATAGTGAAACTATTAAACACAAGTTTTGTGAACTGTATTTCAGTAGTCCAGAAAAATATTTTAACCAATCAAGCAAATTTCTTAGTGCCAGGATGGTTACAAAAGAACACAACTCCTGGTTATTGTCAGAAGCAAAAGCTATCAGCCATTTTTACATGGTGAACTCCATCTCCCTAAATCACAGAATGAGAACTATGCTTCTATCCAAAATATCACAGTTTTTCTGAGAATTGTTGCTTGTATGTTTCCTGATATCTTAAAGGCCTTCCTCACTGATTCCCCATTGGCATGTGACTATAGGATCCATAATTATCTGAGTCTGCAGCATTTCCCCAGAGGAGTTGAACATGCAAATCATAGACCCTTAAAAGCCAATCAATTCAGAGGTTGTCCAGTTCAATTTTCCAGAGGACAAGAGAACCTTGTGGAGGTTAAATGATGACTTTCCAAGGTCATACACTATCAAAGAAGAGATGCAAATAAACCCCTGGTCTATGGCTCCTAGTCCTTACTACTTTTTGCTATGCTATACTATGGCTATTTTTTCCTGTTATGTAATGCAAATTAATCTGGTTTTCTTTCTCTTCTTTTCAACTGAAGTTCTGAATCAGCTAATTTTGATAATTATTGGGACAGGAAGTGAAAGACTGAAATGACTCTGTAATCAAAGAAGCTCCCTGCTATGAGACATGATTCTATTAGAAGCATGTCTCCTAATGCTGGGACTCCACATCTGTTCTGTTTTCCCACCCCATTTAATTCCTGCAGCTCTCTTTCCTTTGCCCAGGATAGTTTTAGATTGTCCAGCCAGCCTTTTGACCACTGCCTTTGCCTTGCCTTTTAGTATTTAGCTGTTTGGAGGTTCTTGTCTACTTCCTTATTTCTGAACTACAGTATGGCCCTTCTTCAGGTATCCATTTGTATCTTGGTTTATACTTGTTTATCTGGTTTCTTATTGGTTCCCTAACCTCTTAACCTTCAGCCCTGACTTTGCTATATTCTTGGTTCTCTCAGTAAAAGATTAGACTCAACTCTAAAGTCAAGCTGCTGGAAAAAGAATGTGAATTTTAACCAAGAAGATCCTTAGGAATAACTTTTTGTATCTACAGATTCTGCAACCTTGGTGACTGGAGTTTGAGATAACTGTCACAAGGGTCACAAAAGGAACTTCCTAGAGAAAAGTGAACTTCATTGTATAAAATGGTTATGTCTTCCAAAGATATATATAAGTCCATGGGACATTTTTTTTAAATGGGCTTTATTTTTTAGAGCAGTTTTAAGTTCATACCAAAATAAAGTGGAAAGTAAATGCATTAGGGAAGCTCACTACTTAAAGAAAACTCATGGTGATTGATGTTATGAAGAGAAAGATTGGTTTTCAATTTATTTTTTGTGAAAAGATGGCTAATGAGCTAAAGTAGATGACTATATCAGTTATCAATTCATTGTCTCACTACTCCAAGTTCACCCTTCATTGTCTGCTGTGTGAAAATGGAGCTGGATCCCCTATTTCTCCTCTTGTAGCTGACAGTATATTGAGTCATGTAGGGAAAGGGTGATTTAAGGACACTGAAGAAGGAAAAAGCTTTTCTTCCTGATTTCGGTTATTCCTATTATAGAGTGGCCAGCAGCATCTGCAGGGTACACCCAGTGGCACCTTCACCCTTGAAATTCCAATGGAACCTCCATGGTCAGTTTCCCATAATTTCCAGAGGTACCACCATGATCAGATTTCCACTGAGCATTGCAAACCTCCCAGCAGCCAGTTTCCAGCTTTGGCCTGCCTATACCCAAGTGGGGTGCTTCCTGCTTGACCATGTCTATGCACCACCCAAGAACTCCTCCACCATGCAGTAGGCCATAACCACACCTTTTACAATGAGGTCTGAATTCCAACCATGGAGAGGGTGCCCCAAATCCCAAACTTGTTTCTTCCATGAGAACATTCCTTCAACCCTATGGTATTCTTTAGAGTTCTCTTTATTCTTTTACATAACAGGGATTTTTCTGTTGGAGTTTATAATTCTTTATATTAAGCTCTTCCTATTCAAATTACTATTTTGTTTCTGCTTTCTGATGATACTGTAATCTTAGAAGAATAAATTTAGTCTTAGCATACTCACAAAATGAGGAGACTGGGCTAGTTGATCTCAAATATCCCTTCCAGGTATAAAAATTCATGATTCTAGGAAATTCTAGGAGATTTTTCATATATGGGGTAAAAAATTATATCATGAATACCACACAACTGTACAATTGTATATTGTCTTCCCCAACCCCAGTCACAGTAAATGGGTTTCTGTTCTTATTAGAATAATGGTTTCCTCCTCTGGATCAAAATATTAAGTCACAGCAGCAGTCAGTATCATTTCATATACACAGTGGGCAACCAAGTACTATAAAATTCTCTGTGAGAGTTTTAACTAGGAAGCTTTCTCAGAAACAAAATGGAGATATAGAGGTTTATGTATGAAAATGAGAATTTAAAATATATTATAGAAATCATTTTATCCATTTGCAAATATAAGTATTAAAAGGACACATTAAGTATGAAAAAATGCTCCCTGTGACATTGCTTGTCCCGATACATTAAAGAAGACTCCATTTATCACCGCTATTATCACACAATTTAAAATCTTTTACCTTTCTCTGTCTTTTGCTGACTGTTCAGCCATTAGTTTCTTCAGTTCTTCTAGACGCTGAAGATCTCTCATTTCCATTTCTTGCCACTTCTGTTCTTTTTTAGCCCAGTATTTCCTTATCTATTATATAATATCAAATAAAAATTAAGTTAACAATAGATTTAAAACAAGAGAAAAGCTATAACAATATCATTGGTTCACATAGCAAAGGTGAATTTAAATGGCATTTCATCTTTTTGATGTTGTTTCTTAGAACTGCCTGTAATGTATTGGCAACAGAAAAATAAATGAAAACATGAAGGCACATGTTCTGAGAAACATCATGGTTTAACAGTTTCTGAAGTGGAAATGTCACTTGTGCTGAGCCCCAAGGTTTTAATCTATGGCTAAAATAATCAACTTTCAGGAACCACAATAAAAGCATGTTATTGTCTCTAAAGTATATGATCTACCTGTTACTCAAGAATATTTTTATCCTCTTATGGTAATGCAGTCTTTAACAAATATAGCATTAAAACTATTTTTACTTTAAAAGCCATGGGTTTATTTATACTAATGGACAGCAGGATGTTGAAAGCTTTATGCTTCTGGGGAAGTGGCAGGAGATGGGTGGGAGGAAGGAGGAAAAGAACAAATTAGCAGGGTTGTGGTATATAGTCGTCCTGACTTATGTGGTAAAATAAAGGTCAAACTTATCAAGTTCAGAAAGGTGAAAGCATTGTTTTTCCTGGGCCTATTTTACTTTTCTTCTCTGAAAATGGAGGCAGAATGAGAAAACCAGAATTATGTGTGTGCTGTTTTCAGGGGACTGAAACCATTATTCAGGATTCCCCAGCATGGCAAGGCAATTGAAGTTAATGCTTATTTGACAGAGCCCCATTCTGCTACTCTGTCCTACCATGTTGTGTCTGGGCCAAGAGACTGGATCTTCTAGTGGAAGACTGAGTAGTACCTCAATGGTGAACACCAGCGAGTGACTAGCAGCAGAGAGCCTGTTGGGGAGGCTGGGTCATCCTCACCCCCAATGTGGCATTTCCTCATCTGAGAGGTGGATATGAAAAGCTAAGTTCTTTCCTGACTTACTCTAGCAATGTGATCTCTGACTCCTAGGAGATTCAGAAGAAGCCTCTCAAGCTCCGTGTCCACGTCCACAGCAACTCTGCAGCCACAACAGTGACACTGGTTCAGTGCGTAATGACTAACGTGATGCTTAATGATGAACTTGATAGAATGTGATATCCACTCCAGAGATGACTGAGGTCTGAGTTTAGGGAAAACAGAGAGGAAGCTGGAAAGTCACAGCACCAGAGATGGAGAGTGAGAGAAAGGTTAGGTGTGGGAGAGAGGAAACATTGGCTGGTGAGGTTTATTCCAGAGTCCTTAACTGATAAATGCCAGGAACACCATTAATGCCAAATATTAAAATGTTAACAATGGTTATATTATCTCCATCTGAGGATCATAAGCAATCTTTACTCTTTATTCTTCCCTGTATTACCTTATTTTTTTGCATAAGTATGACTTTCATTATCAGGAATAAAATAAAGCCACTTCAAAATTTAATTTTTAAAAATAATAGATATAAAAGTCATTAAAAGAGTATCTTCCTTTGGGTTGCAGCATAGCAATAATGTTCACTTTCTGCCAGCCTCGGCCTTGGAAGAAGTCAGTGGTCCTTTTGTAAACAATCTCTTCACTATAAGCAGACCAACCCCAGGCTGCTGGGCTTTTGAGAATTTCAGGACCATTTATTTCTATTCTTGACTCTGATTTCCTCAGCTTTTTGCTATAGTGTGACTCACTCATATTCTCTCCTCCCTCCCCCCTTTCTTTTGTCCCTCCCTCCTTCCATCTCTCTCAATTTACTCCTTTATAGTGCTTCCTGCTGGATTCTCTGAAATCTTTGTCATCATCCATAAAATTCTCTGTATCTTCACTATTCAGAACACTACACTTCCTTGTTTTCATTGAAATTATCTTGAGTGAAGGATGTTCATATTCTGATGCCCCATGTGGCATGGGGCTGGGAATGACTTGAGCACTTTCTTCATTATTAACTGCCATTTTAAGACCACTATGATATCTTTCTCATGTATAATTCCTTCTCCTTTGATTTTTATACTATGTAAATATATCACCCTTTACCTGTCCTTATCACTGGTATGTGTGGACTTCCAAGTCACTCCCAAATACTTATCAAGAATTAAGATACCCCAGTCACGCCAGGCGTGGTGGCGCACGCTTGTAATCCCAGTACTTTGGGAGGTGGAGACCGGAGGATCCGGGTTTGCAGCCAGCCTCAGCTCGCGCACGCGTGCGCTCTCTCTCTCTCTCTCTCTCTCTCTCTCCTTGTCTCTCTCTCTCTGTCTCTCTCTCTCTATTTAGTGAGGCCCTCCGCAACTTCGTGAGACCCGGTCTCAAAATAAAGTATAAAAAATAGGGCCAGGGGCAGAGTGTGGAGGTAGAACGCCCCTGCGTTCAATCCCCAGTACCGCAAAAAAAAAAAAAAAAAGATACCCCAGTCACAACCTTCTCCGTCATAGCTCCTTCTACCTTCCTTGGTAACCTCAGCATCAGTCTGAATGTCTCTTCAACTTGTTATTCTCACAGTTCCATGACTTCTTCCATTCCAGGGAACTACCTCCTTCTCCAGGATTCTATTATCCTTGGAAACAGTTTCACCTCTGAAATCTTGAACTATAGCAATAGTCTCTGTAACCAGAACTGACCCCCCTTCCCATCATCCTCTGGGCTCTGGTTGAATAATGTGGTTCCTCTAGTTCAACCCTCATCACAATGCTTTGCTAATTAGTATGTTTTTTCTCTCTCCCACTAGATTGTAGAAACTGTGATTTATTTATCTTGGTACTCTGAGAACAACAAAAGTGTCTAGAATAAAGCATGTATTTAGTAACCATTTGATTGATGACACAATTGTAGGAACTGGTGCCAAATTTATGGCTTCAATGGAACCTTCAATGACAATCAGAATCCCTTTTATGAATTCCTGGTCAATGCCTCTCAGTTTCTCACAGTGATATTCCAAAACATGTTCACTATGTTCAGTTCTGTACCTGTCTCCACACCTTGTTTTTATCAGAGGGCACAGAAGCTCTAAAGGTACCTTCCTAGATGTCCTGCCCATCAGAAAAAGAAGTGCTCTTCCTTCTGTTCAAGATGAATCCCCTATTTGTGCAGCAGTCCCCATTCCCAATTCCATCTTCTCCATACCCTTATTCTGTCATCTGCCCCCTCTCTTCCATCTACCTTCATCCTCTTCATCTTTGATGCTTCCTTCTCCCAACATAAAATTAAATGCAAATCTCTCCCATTAAAAAAGTAAAGGGCATACTTCAGACCCCACGACTGTAGTACCGCCTCTCTCGTTGTTCCTTTACAGCCAAGTATCATAGAATACTTGCTGTTCTCCATTTCTGCATCTCCTATTTTATTCTTCACCCATGGCATTCCTACCTCTGCCTTCCAGTCCAAATTCATTGCCTTCACCAGTGACTTCCAAAAGATCAAATAAAAAAATCTCTATTTTACTTGATGTCTCTGTATATTTTATTCTATTAACCCTTATCTATAGTCTTAAAAAAACTATTGACTTTGGCATCCATTTATTCAACAAATATTTATCAAGCACATGCTTGAAGCCAGATGCAGTACGGGGATATGGTACTTAAAGAGAGATAAGGCCTGCACTTCATGAAACTTGAACTTTATAGAAAGAGGGAGAGACAATAAACAAGTAAATGAATGAATAGGATATTATATATCATGTTAACTCCTAAGAAGGAAGTAAGGAGGGTGATGACTCTGAATAATTTGGGTAGAGTTATTAGAAGGCATATTTAAAATGCCTTCAATGGCATTTTATTTGGATGAAAACCTGAAAGATGAGTGAAACAGACATGGGGAGGGATGGAGGAGAGCACTGCAGGAAGGGAAAGTTGTGTGTGCAACAGCCTGGGTGGGAAAGACCTCACATGCCAAGAACTGAGAGGAGGCCAGTACAACTGGAGTAGGTCCTATGATTTAGGACCAGAGGCGATATCTGCTGGGGGACTAGATTATTAAGCCAGAATTTAGTCCCTGAAACAAGGAAAAGTCATTGAAAAGTCTAAAGCAAGGAGTGACAAGATATCACTCACACTTACAAAGATAGCTCTAGCTATTAAGTGGAGGATGGATCATAGAGGAGCTAAGGAGAAATGAGGAGACCAGGTAGAAAGATAAAACAAAGATGGTCACTTGGAATAGGAAATGGTTAAAATGTTCAGATTTGAGATGTGCTTGTGGTTGGAATCAGAGTACTCATAGAGAGATTATGTGGATATGGAGATTGGAGGAAAGAGGAATTGATAATGATTCTCAGGTTTTTGCTTAAGCAACTGGTTGGATGATGGTGTCAATAATAAGATAAAAGATTGGGAGAATAACAGGTTTGGAAAAGGAAGACAGCCAGGAGCTCAGTTCTGAACACACAATGCTTGACGTGCCCATAACAGCTCTAAGTGGAGATGCCAGACAAACATACGGAGGTATAAATGGGTGGCTCACAGGGAAAATTCAGTGCTGGAGGCCTAAATTAAATATGTTTGCTTAAAATGGTATTTGATGAAACAGGACTAGATGAGATCTCTAGGATGAAATGTAAATAAAAGAGAGAAGGGGGCTAAGCACTTTCATGCTTATCTGCTTTTTGCATAGCTATCTCTACTAGAATGTTTTCACTTCCCTCCTCCACCTGTCAGTCTTACTCTGTCCTTTTTCATGTTTTCTGGTTTTTGCTACCTCCTCCATGAAGCTTCCTGAGTCCTCCAGGGAAAATATCAGCTCCATTCTTGGCCCACCAGTGATCCTTTGCTTATGATTTATTACACTCCTTTCTTGGAATGCCTGGAATTCCTAGAACCCCCCCCCCCCGATTGTTCTCCATATGTTTGGTCATTTACCACATGCCTGGAATTGCTATTTTGCCCATTGCCTGGTAAATTCCCACTGTTCAGCCTTTAAGGCTCAATTTTAGCATTGCCTTCCCAGCCTCTCTCCTCCTTCTCCTCCTCCTCCTCCTCCTCCTCCTCCTCCTCCTCCTCCTTCTTCTTCAGACATTGTTAGGTGTACCCTCTAAGGTACTATTTATGTTTCCTTAGTATAATGTTTTCCATATTGGTCTGAATTATTTATCATTGTATCCCTAGTGTCTTGCATCATTTCTGACACATAATAGGGTTTAATGGATCACTGTTAGGTGAGTGGAAGCTTCTTCTGGTCTCTAGTCCAAGAATAACAGTTGTCGATGGGAACCAGGCCAGCAGTTTTATTTGCAGGATAGTAAAACCTGAACTAAGCACTTCCCTAAGGACAGTTCCATTCACTTTTCATCAATTAATAGGAGCAGGAAGTATGGATCAAGAATTATTGGCTTTGCAAGCCTCAAATTAAAGTCAAGACTAAGGGTGTTTAACTAGCCCTTCGGGATATTTGTTGAGACACAGATAAATGCACTGATTTTTAGATTTTTTGAGTGATCCTTAAAATATTCCAGAGATAGGTGTTCAGAAAATTAGTATGAGTGATAAGAGTTGAATTTGAAGGTGATCTCTTGACATCTATAAAACAAGCCCTCATTATCCCCATCTCCTCTCATTGCCTATGATTTGTATTAGATGCAAGATGTTCTTTTTCATAGTCCTACATTTTGTTCATTTTGGTAAAGTTAAGCCAGTAAAAGTATAAATAAAATGAACAATATATTCCCCTTGTAGACTTATGTGCCAAAATAATGCTATGCTATTTTTCTGGAGGGTTTAAGCTCATTTTTATATCATACCTTACTTTTGTAATCTTCAACAATTTGTTTCTTATTTAAAAACTCCACTAGTAAGCATGATATTTGTGGTATGAGAGTATATCAAAGTTTAACTCTGAAAAACTTAGATTAATATTATACAACCATTAAATTCAGCATGAAATAAGAATTTCTTGTTTACACATATGAAGCAGAAAGTTAGAGCTAAAGCATTATAGTAGGAAAAGAGGTGGCTCCTAATTTCAAGCTATCTCTGTGATATTGAATAAATAGACTTCTGTACATTGTTCCCAGGTCATTATCTCCTGAGCTCTAATAACTTTTTCAGCAGGAGGTCATAATACTTAACCAGACACAAAAAATATATGAAATATGAAGCTTAAAATATCTAGTTCCGCCGGGCGTGGTGGCGCACGCTTGTAATCCCAGTACTTTGGGAGGCAGAGACCGGAGGATCCGGGTTCGTGGTCGGCCTCAGCTCTCTCTCTCTGTCTCTCTGTCTCTCTCTCCCTCTCTCTACTTAGTGAGGCCCTCCGCAACCTCGTGAGACCCAGTTTCAAAATAAAGTATAAAAAATAGGGCCGGGGGTGTAGCGCGGAGGTAGAACGCCCCTGGGTTCAATCCCCGGTACCGCAAAAAAAAAAATCTAGTTCCATTCCCCATAAACCATCAAGATAAAGCATATTTTTGTTCCATTTTCTAAATTCTAATTTACTTAGATAGTCCCTTGCAACTTAAAGATCTCCTTTCTACTCTTCTCCATGAACATGCAACCCCACACAAAGTATCACTGTTACACATAAACACAAACAGGACATCTTAATAGAAAAATATTCATTTTTTGAACTTTAAATTTTTTCAGCTGGGAATGGTGGCACACAATTGTAATCCCAGTACTTGGGAGGCTGAGACAGGAGGATCGCAGGTTCATGGCCAGCCTCAGCTTTTTAGTGAGGCTCTCTGCAACTTAGTGAGACCCTGTTTCAAAATAAAGAATAAAAAATAGGGCTAGGGGTGTAGCTCGGAGGTAGAATGCCCCTGGGTTCAATCCCCAGTGCCGCAAAAAAAAAAAAAAATTCCATTCATTTCACTAAGAACAGTGAAGCAGGAAACAGTTCAAATAATACTATGGCAATATATGAAGATACGCTGCCAATCTCACTGACTCGTGTGGAGAGGGAAAAGAAGGGAACGGGGTGGGATATGGAGGGAAATACACAAAGAGCTGTGTGCATGTATGTTTTTAACACATTGAACCTCACTATGATGTATAAGTTCAAGGTACTAATAAAATAATTTTAAAAAGAACCGTGATGGTATCTGTATTATATAAAAATCACCACCAATTGAAGTATGACTCCTGATTTTATATCATCCACTTGACAATCACCTATCTTTTGACATATAATTTTCAACACATTCGTGTGAACTCCTAGAAGGTAAAGAACATACCTTATATTATAGTACTCATTTATATCTAGTATGACATCTTGTAGAAGTATAAGACACATTTGCTAAACTTACCAATGAAAAAGAGTATAGAAAGGTAGCATTGCACAAAATTCTTTTCTTATATCAGTTCATATAAATCCCAAAGCACCTGAATAGACAGTAATGATTCAACTTTCCAGTCAATGAGGCAGTTTAGTCAGTCATGTGGGGGTGTGTGGGCATTTAAACCCAACAGAGCATGGGGACCTGGAACTCCTGCGAGTCAAGTTGCTCATCAAAGCCATAATCAAGCACATAATTTTGTTCTAGAGGTGGACACTTACTCCCACCCTCCAAACCTTTCAGACAGTGTTACCTCTTCTGTACTTGGTGGCATAGCAATCTCTGTGTGCCTCAACCTATGACTGGGTTAAGTTTCTGAATAAAAATTTGGCTGCAATAGAATTTCTTTACAGGGCATTCATTATGCAAAGATAGGAAAATGCTCTACATGGGCAAGAAACCAAAGTCAAATATTTGGCTTACAAAATAGAAAGTCAGCCGTGCGTGGTGGCGCATGCTTGTAATCCCAGTACTTGGGCGGCTGAGACTGGAGGATCTGGGTTCACGGCCAGCCTCAGCTACTTAGTGAGGCCCTCCACAACTTAGTGAGACCCGGTTTCAAAATAAAGAATAAAAAATAGGGCTGGGGGTGTAGCCCGGAGGTAGAATGCCCCTAGGTTCAATCCCCAGTACCGCAAAAAAAAGAAAGTCAGTTTTACTACCATCCTGCCTGATTATGTGAAGTGTGTGTGTGTGTGTGTGTGTGTGTGTGTGTGTGTGACTAGGGATTGAACCCAGGGGGATTCTATCTCCGAGCTACATCCCCAGCCCTATTTTCTTTTTATTTTGAAACAGGGTCTTGCTAGGTTGATAAAAGTCTCACTATTTGCTGAAGCTGCCCTCGAACCTATGATCCTTCTGTCTCAGCCTCCCAAGTACTAAGATTACAAGCATGGGCCGCCACACCCGGTGATGTGAACTTAATGGATTTCTTTTCAGTCCACAATTTAGACTCATATTTCAGCCACTTATTAATGCTGTGAATGTGTAAATTTAAGCCAATAATCTCCAGGCTAATAAATAATAAATC
This sequence comes from Glis glis, assembly GCA_004027185.1. Classification (NCBI taxonomy): domain Eukaryota; kingdom Metazoa; phylum Chordata; class Mammalia; order Rodentia; family Gliridae; genus Glis; species Glis glis. The sequence continues at coordinate 15,024 of PVJS01011478.1, read as the reverse complement.
TCCAGGCTAATCCACTGCTGTTAGGGGTAAACTGTCATACTACATCTGAAGAAGAGATAAGAGAATGAGAATAAGTAAAAGCCTTAAGAATTAAGAAATAAGCTTTTAAGGACTAATAATCAGGAACATATACAAAGATTTATATGTTCATCATAGTCTTGAAAGAGTTAAAAATTGAAAACAATTTCACTACCTCAAAATATAAGATTAGTGAAATGCACTAGTCTGATGGAACACTATGCAACCAATAAAAATTAATTGTAGGGAAAAAGGGGAAGCACAAAAGATATATTAATAAGTGGGGGGAAATTAGGTTAAAATAATATACCTGCATATGTAAAAAAAGAATATACAGTCATTGTTAATTTCTTTTGGTAGTGGTTTGGGATTTGGGGTGATTTTTATATGCTTGGTTGTATTCTCCAAAAGATCTACAATGGATATAATATAATTACAAAGGTATGGTTTTTTTAAGTCTGGCCAAGAAAGTCAATATTTTTGAGGTGCATAAAAGGGACATAACTATTATTCATTCTTGAGGTTTCCAAACTCCATTCCTATATAAAATGAAATGACAATAACACTCCATACATCTCTACATAAAATTTTTACTTTTTATCACTTTGCATGGGGCATCATTTCCACTTTCTGTAAAAATGCTTCCCAGAACCATGATTTAACTTTATACTGATATAATATCATATGAGACTTGATTTAGACTCTCATAAATCTTCTGTTCAAAATCCATCTATTGAGTAGGTTGTATTTTTCCCTCCAATACATGCCTCCAGCTCCTGATGTGCTGATATGCTACCTATTATTAACAAGCAAGAGTCAAATGCTTTTCCTTAACCATCTTCAATTTCGACACCCTTCTTGGTTTGCTGATGTAACTATATTCCCATTTCCGTAATTTCTTGTCTCTCATTCTTTCACTGATTTTCAATTTTAATGGTTTCTAATAGGAAACAGATGGCACAATCAAAATTAGGGCAAATTGAGAAGAATGTAATAATGGGATAATTGAAGAAGGTTTGGAATGCAGGGCGATCACAAGGGATCGTGTAGTGTGAGCTGCTTTATCACCTGGAGACCAGAGGCAGAGCAGGCTGGGTATGGGGTGGGGGTGGGGAAGATCACCCAAAGGGAGCTGGGACGTCTGCTGGAAGACACAGCTGGTCAGCACAGCCTTTCCAGGGCCAAGAGCTGGGAACAACTCTCACCCTCATTCTCCACCTTCACCCTGACCTCCTGTGATCCTCTTTGGCTGAACCCAACCAGAAGCCAGAGGCCAAAGGAGATACAGACAAACCCTCTGGGCCATAGAGCAACATGAAGGATGGATACACCCCAAGGAGAAGCTATCCAGCACAATAATATTAATGCTTTTATTATAAATTGTTTGGAAGTAGATGATATCTATATGTATAAATAAGTAACATTGATTCATTTTAGGCAATGTTCATGTTAGTTACTTATGTGAGCCTTTTTCCATAGCAGAGCTGCCTACTCACATTAGAATAAGTTATTTTCTGCTGTGATGCAGTCCTATGTCCTTATAACAGGATGAGCCAAAAAAGTATTCTGGGGTAAACATATTAGTTAACTCCCTCTTAATTGAAATGCCAGGTGGATTAAAAAATAACTGTCATGTCTTCTTTAGGAGGAACATCTATTTTCAGGATGGGCATTGAAATATTACATAATGATCGTGTCAAATGTTGATATTGCTGAAATGAATTTGCTTGTAATCCTGTTTAATTTCTCTCTTTTCACTATTCATTATGAAGGGAGTATATGTATTAAAGTTGTTGTATTTCAAAACCTGAAGTGTCAGAGAGTGAAAAGTGAAAACTAATCAAACTCCAAGTCAGTCAATCATGACTTCTTAGAGCTGAGGTGATTTTTGTGGCCATTTAATCCAAACACTTCATTTTACAACCGAGGAGACAAAATCCCACAGAGCTTACATAACTTTCCCAAGGTCATCCATTTTGTTAGTGCTTCCTAGTTTGGCATGTCTTCCTCTATGCCTAAACATCAAAGCTGAATGTTGTCTACAGCTTAGTAGTTGTAGTTGTATACAACTCACTCCTCAAACTCATTCATTAAATCAATATTTTTTTAGTGCCTTGCACCGGGCATTGGAGATAAAGAAATGAAGAAAACAGACAAATTCCCTTTCCTAATGGACCTTACGTTCTAGAAGAGGGAGTGAAGACACTTGATCGATAAATAAATGGATGTCAGGAGGTGATAAATATTAAGGAAAAATAATGCAGGATCATAGATAATGACAGGGAAGGAGGGTGCAACTTTAAGTTAGGTCATCGAGGATGTTCTCACTAAGACGACATCTGCCTGGGACACTGAATGTAGTGCAGGAGTGAGTTAGGCAGACACGTGGGAGAGCAGGGCTCCAGGCAGGGAAGAGAGCCAGTGTAAAAGGCTGAGGAGACATGTGCCTGGTGTGCTCATGGGGAGAAAGCAGGCAGCTGTGGCTGGAGCAGAAGGGTGGGGGCAGAAAGTGGCAGGATATGAAATCCAAGACTGACTGCTGTAGCGCAGGGAGGCAGATCATGCAGGGCCTCTATGTCATTGTTAGGGCTTTGGATTTTATTTCAAGTAAGATGGGAAGCCATTGATATGCTTTCAGCAGAGGCATGACATGATCTGAAGAGAGTTTTAGAAAGATCAATCTGTGTAAAAAACAGATTTGAGGAGGAGAGTGGGAATGGAAAGGCAGGAGGCAGAGAAGTGAATTAGGAGATTAGGAGGCTATTATAATAGTCCATATTAGATACACATTATATGTGTGTGTGTGTGTGTGTGTGTGTGTGTGTGTGTGTGTGTGCTGGGGATTGAACCCAGGGGTGTTCTACCTCTGAACTACACCCCAGCCTTACTTTTATTTTTTATTTTTCTGAGTGCCTCGCTAAGTTGCTAAGGCTGGCCTCAAACCTGTGATCCCCCGTCACAGCCTCCCAAGTACTGTGATTACAGGCGTCGCCACCACGCCCAGCCTGATTACAATTTAAAGATAGAGCCCTCTATACATGCCAACAGGTGTGAGGGGGAGAAAATAAGAATCAAAGATGATGCCAGGCTTTTGCGGTACCGGGGATTGAACCCAGGGGTGTTCTACCTCCGCGCTACACCCCCGGCCCTATTTTTTTTATACTTTATTTTGAAACCTGGTCTCATGAAGTTGCAGAGGGCCTCACTAAGTAGAAAGAGAGAGAGAGAGAGAGAGAGAGAGAGAGACAGGGGGAGAGAGAGAGAGAGAGAGAGAGAGCTGAGGCTGGCCGCGAACCCGGATCCTCCGGTCTCCGCCTCCCCAAGTACTGGGATTACAAGCATGCGCCACCACGCCCGGCTGCCCAGGCTTTTGGACTGAGCACTAGGAGAAGATATTTCCATTTGTTGAGTAAAGAAAGGAAGGGAAGGAATAGGCTTAGAGGGAAAGGCAAAAATATAGTTTGGGCATATTAAATATGAGACAGTTGGATATGTGAATTTGGGTTTTAAGAGAGAAGTCCAGGCCACACATATTAATTGATACTAGTCAGCATATAAATGATACATAGTTATATCAGATTAGCTGGGACCACCTAGAAAGTAAACATACTTAGAGGACTGGGCATCCAGGCCACTCAAAAGCTTAGGAGATAGAATGATGAGGAAGATCCATCCATGTTTACTAAGAAGAACATACCACTGAGACAGAAGCACATTGAAAGAATGGCTTCCTACAAGTCATGGAAATCAAGTTTTCTAAGGATGAGGCAGTGATCAATTCCATCATAATGGTTCAAGTAAGAGAAGGACTAAGAGTTGACCACTGGAACATGGAGGTCAATGACGACTTTGGCAAATGCAAGTGTTGCTGGAGTAGAGGAACAAAATGGTTCAAGAGAGCAGAGGAGTGAAAAAACAAATGTTCAATAGCACAAACCATCAGGGAAATGCAAATCAAATTCACCAAAAGGTTATCACTTCATTCCAGTTAACATGGTTATTGTCAAAAGGACAAAGGCAACAAGTGCTGGCAAAGACGTAGAGAAAAATGAACCTTGCACGCTGTGAGTGGGACTGTAAACAGGACAGCCATTATGGAGAACACTATGGAGGGTCCTCAAAAAGAAATACCATATGATTCAGCCATCCCAATACTGAGGATATACCCAAAGGAACTGGAATCAATATGTTGAGAGGTATCTGCAGCTCCATGTTTATTGAAGCACTGTTCACAATATTCTTTAAGAATAGATAAAGAAAGCATGGCACATATACACAATAGAATACTGTTCAGCCACAGAATGGGATGAAATCCTGTCATGTGTGACAGCATAGCTAGAACTAGAGGCCATTACGGTAAGTGAAATAAAACAGGCACGGAAACACAAGTACACATGACCTCGCTCATGAGAAAGCTAAAAAAGTTGGTTGTGTAGAAGTAGAGAGTAGAATAGGGGTTGTCAGAGGCTGGACACAGGGAAGTTGGTCAACAAGTACAGAGTTATATAGGGCTAGGAAGTTCTGGTGCACTGTTGCACAGTACTGTAGTGACAGATAATACTAATATACTGTACGCATTTTAAAAATTTAAAGGAGTTTGAATGTTTTCACTACAAAGAAATGATAAACGTTTTGGGAAGATAGATGTGTTTCTATGATGTGAACAATATACAATGTATATGTATTGAAACATCACATGGTACTCTATAAATAGGTACAGTTTTTATGTGTCCATTAAAGAAAAGATAAATTTTTGAAATAAGAGAATGAAAGGGGAGAAGTTGGAGACATTTTAAGGTATGGAATGAGGTCTTCTGAAGAGGATGTGGATTAAAAAAAGTATTTTTTAGATGGAAGGCATAATGGCATATTTATGAAAAAGTATAGAAGAAGTGGGGGATGAGGGAGGAGAGAGATTGGGATGACCTTGAATAGGAGCAATGGGACAGAATGCAGTGCACAAATTAAGGGGTTGGCCTGAGACAGGAGCACAGACACTTCAACATTGTAAAATGATGGAAGGAGGGGTAGATTCAGATAGGTTGGTCAATTTGATAATGGAAGCTTGTGGAAAATTCTAATTGTGAAAATGATGTCGGTAGGTAAAAACCACATCAAAATCATTAATATTTTCTTCAGTCTGCTTAACAAAAGAATAGTATCAAGGAAGCAAAGAAGAAGGTATCTTTCTGTTTATAACATAATCTTATTATAATGATCTGATTTCTTGTAAAGTGCTTTGCCACAGTGGCTCATTAACTCAGAGAAATCCTGAGAGAATATTAAGAAGAGTAAGGAGACAGACATAGTGAGCTATGTGCACCTTTAGTACATAAAACAAACCTATTAATAAGCAGGCAGGTGTGATTAAAGAATTTAAAAATTATCAATTACCTATCCATTGGACTGTTCTGAGAAACCAGGATAGGACTGAGGCCATGAAAATGGCCCTGAAATGAATAGTTTGAAATCAAGATTTCACAAAAGAATTAATCACAAAATTAACAGCGAATAGCAATCACAATGAGAGGCAGCATAGCACAGTGCTTTAAATAATAAACTATGGAGACAGACTGCCTGAGTTCAAATCCTAACTGCACTACGTAATGGTTATGCGACCTTGGGGAAATTCTGTAACATCTATGTGTCTCAGTTTCTTCATTTACAAAATGAGGATCCGATTATTACCTACCCCCAAGGGTTGTTAAGAAGATTAAATGTACATAGAGCAGTGCCTTGCACCTAGAGAACACTGTTTAGGTGTCTGTTAATTATATCAAATGATAATGAATAATCAAGACTTAGCCAGAGAATACAGCAAAAAAATTAACACCTGGAGTTATTTTTTAAGTTTCTTCCTCTAAAACTGCCTACTGGGAAGTCTTCTGCAGAAAAACAAATACATCTGCCTCTTGATCATCCAGGCTTCTTCTTCTCCTCCCCCTCCATCTGACATTTTCTTAAAATTATGCCCTAACAAAATTTAGGAAGATTCCATCAAGTTTTCCACTTTTTAAAAAGAAGTTCTAGTGGATGTTTCAACTTCCAAAAGACAGGTGAACCCAGGCAAGCCAACTTCTTGGGTTTTCTTTCAACCAGCTTTGGGTTATCATCCTACTTTTCCTGTCATCTCCTGACTTAATAAGAGTTGACTCTATGTTCAGTCTCATGTGAGAAAGGTATAATCAGTTAACTTAATAAGCTTACCTTAATGTTCATTTCTAAATTTTAATAATAAAGGAATGCTATGAACACTTTCAAATTAGATGCTTCTTGATTGATTTCTTTTGGATAATTGAATCTTCCATTCTACATTAACTTCTTTACTCATAAAATATTATTTAGAGGACTGATATTAAGTTTTCATAATATAAAGTCTGAATCCTCAGTTTATTTTTGAGTCCTGAGTATATAAAATATATACTATCTCCTTCTTTTTCATTTTCTTGTGGTACTGGGGATTGAACCCAGGGGTGCTCTACCTCCAAGCTATACCCCTGGACCTTTTTATTTTTTGTTTTGAAACAGGGTCTCTATATATATTTTTGACAGTGTAAATACAACAGCCACATGTTAATCTATTCTGCACTGCTTTAAGTGAATATACTTTGAAAAAATATTTGTTAGCTAAGGAAGATGACTAAGCTTTTTTTTCTCTGAACAAGAATGTAAATGTCTATCTTACTCAAAATGGCAAGTTTTTGTTTGGAATTTTAACAAAAAAAAATGAATATAACAAGATAGGCTGGCAACAAAATATTTGTGTTGCAGATTGGGCATTTTTATTTTAAAATATTATCACTCCCCCTTTCCCCCTGCCAAGTCTTAGTCCTGTTCCAGTAAGGGCTGGCCTGGTGTGCACTGGTTGGAAAGTGACACTCTGGTCACAGGGACAGAGATGTAGAGACCTAGTCCAATCTTTTTCTACTGAAGCCCACAAAAGTAAAATGATTTGGTCAAAATCACATAGTCAGTGACAGAAACAGGATTAAAACCTGGGTCCACAGACTGTCCCATGCTGTGTGCCTCCGACAGAATCAGGGAACTAAGGCCCGCCACTCACAGGCACCAAGATGACACCAAGAACACCATGCCTTCCCCCAAGTTACCCTAACAAGGCTGGGGAGGGCACAAGGCATAAACAGGGTCCTGTGGGCCTGTTGCACTTCCTCCAGTCATCTAGGGCTAAGATGTAAATGAGCGATTCTTTCTGTGAAGACAGCTTTGAGTGAGCTGTCCCTTATGGAACCTCTGCTAGCAAACTAAGGATTGAAGGGGACAAGAGGGCCAGGCAGAGAGGAAAGAGTGACACCAAGTCTAACTTTTGTCACTGTCACTAGCTGTGTGGAAGGGGGTTACTATTTCACAGGGTTTTTTGTTGTTATTAGTGAATGTTAAACAGTTTTCCCAAGAGACTAGGGAGCACGTGTCTTAGTGGAGAGGGGTCTAAACTACACTGGAATTTATTGAGCAACTTGTTTGCAAAGACTATAGTTAATTAGTACATTTTCTAACAAAAATATATTTTGGAAAACTGCATACTGTCAATTAAAATGTTTTTATGTAAAAAAAAGAAAGAAAGAAATGGCATCTCGCTAGGTTGCCAACATTCTCACTAGATTGTTGAGGCTGACCTCGAACCTGCAATCCTCCCAAGTACTCAGCCTCCCATGGACTGGGATTATAGGCGTGTGCCACCACATCTGGTTCTATTTCCTTTTTACCATTATTAATATCATCATAATTTACACATTTGGGTTTTTTAGTTCTCTATTTGGGGTATTTCATCAGATTTCCAAATAAAAAAGACTAATAATTAAGCAAAAAACATTGGGCTGGGGGTGTGGTCAGTGGTAGAGCACTTGCCTAGCATGTATGAGGCCCTGGATTCCACCCCAGTACAAAAAAAGAAAAAGGTAAAAAAGAAAATATAGTATCCCCTTAGATTTTGCAAGATCTCATTTCTAGGCATTAATAAGGGTATGAAGTAGTTCAACAGCATTGCCCTCGGCCTAGTGGGGACACTTCAGCTCTAGTGGCAGCTGACTGCTTTGCAAAGAGGATGCTTACCATGAAGGATTTGAGTGGATGGACTCTAGAGAGGTCAAGCTGGTGTTCAGAGGGGTCATGTTTCCAGGCTCCAAGGAGTCTATGAGTATTCTTATATTCCCTACTCTCAGTTTTATGAAAATATAAAAAAAGTGTTGTAAGCCAATTTTAAATCATCTGAACATCACTGTATTACTAAATGCTACCACAGTGTTTTGTCTGTGTTCACATTTCAGTACATAAACTGACTATTTACATTTGAACTCATTTTAGTCTAACTGGGATCCAGTTAGATCTCTCTCTTTCTCTCTCTCTCTCTCTCTCTCTCTCTCTCACACACACACACACACACACACACACACACACACACCTTTAAAAGGAGCCTCCATCTCTTATGTTACACACTTTGGGAAGGAATGTCATGAGGGAAATGGACCTGGAAGAACAAAGGCCTTGGGCCAGGACCAGGAGGTACCCCCTCCCAAGGGCCGCGTTTCCCAGGCAGCACTCTGGTTTCTAAAGGTTCTTTTTCCTGCTACCTAAGCCCTGCAAACCATATCACCTCCCTCCTGAACAGCAGAGCACTCAATGGAGATGAAAGGCAATCAGTCACAGGCATTTGAAGGAAATTGCAGAGGACAGCTCCATATCCTGCAGTTCCTGCAGTGCACAAATGCATGCGATGGCAATTAAAGGCCTAAATGAAAAGAGGAAAATTAATAGAAAGAGAGTTGATGAGCCCTTCTGGAATCATTCAGGGCAGAAAGTCTGTACTCCGAGGCCTGAACTTTGATTAACTATGGCAAAACTAATAACTTCTATTAGCATAAGGGCATTCACGCTAGGAAGCAATCAGACCAGCAGAGGCCAGTGTGAGGATAGATGTCCAAAATATGGTTTGATGATGCAGGACAGGAAGTAAGAGACAAGGAGATCCAGGCATTAATGAGAACAAAGGCATTCTCCTAATTTCCCCGAGGTAAGGACTTTGTCCATTCACCCTGAAAGGGGCAAGAAGTTAATCTTAAAACCACATTTTAATTACATGTATATATATAATACATAGCCATGAGCCGGGCGTGGTGGCGCACGCTTGTAATCCCAGTACTTTGGGAGGCGGAGACCGGAGGATACGGGTTCGTGGCCAGCCTCAGCTTTCTCTCTCTCTCTCTCTCTCTCTCTCTCTGTCTCCTTAGTGAGGCCCTCCGCAACTTTGTGAGACCCGTTTTCAAAATAAAGTATAAAAAATAGGGCTGGGGGCGTAGCGCGGAGGTAGAACGCCCCTGCGTTCAATCCCCAGTACTGCAAAAAAAAAAAATACATAGCCATGTATATATGTATATATATATGCACATGTATATTTAATTTGCTATATGTAGTGATGATCAAGTTAAACAATTACAAACTCTATATAATTCACTCTATTTTGTATTTTCGGTTTTTCTCTATTAACTCCTTTGTTGTACTTTGTTGTACTTTGTTGAAACTAAAAGAAACCTTTCTGTATTATTGTTACGAACTTCCATTGACCTACAAATTGCATATTATCTTCATTATAGATCAGGTAAACATATTCCTTTAAAAATATATCCAAAGAAAGACAATTTGAGAGAATGTCCTCTTACAACTGCATGAGGTATGGAATAATACTTATCACATTAAAAGCACTTGGTACATGCTATTCAATAAATAAATGAATGACCAAATGAATGCCACCTAGAACCATAGGATATACTAATGAATCAATGATTATTTGGTTTAAAGTGTAAGTAATCTTTCATGCTCTATGTTGTAATTAGAAATTTTTATCTTACTAGAACTTTCAAAGAATTATACAGTAACAAGTGTTAGAGTTCTGTCTATTTAGAGACACCCTCCTGCCAACTAGGAGTAAGTAGGCAAAGATAAAAAGTCTCTTATTGAAAAAAAAAAAGAATGTGTGTTTATGCCCCTGGTTTCTGAACCAGGCTTAAAACCATTGCCTCTAATTATTATTATCTTTATCTCATTCCTACCTGTCCTATTTGGTTCTCATGGTATTTTTCTAACTACCTTCTACTCTACCATTCCACTGGGGTAACAATAATGTCAACAATTATTATAATATTATTATTCTATTATTTATAGAGTTTTTTCTAGGTGCCAGGCATGTGTGTTTTTTACCCAATTTTTCAATATTATACAGATGCAAACACTGAAATTTGGAGAGATAAAGTAATTTCCCTATGGGCACACAATTAGCAAGTGGCAGCACTGGACCACAGCTCAGGTCAATAAACCCTGAGCCATTGCCCTCTAGCAATGGGCTCTCTGAGTTCTTGGTCCTCCACATTTGCTACCCAGTTTATAATCTATTTCTCCTCCATAATGGCTGCTTTTCAACATTACTCTGGTAACTGGATCTCCTTAGATCAGCTCAAATTTCCCCATATCTCTATACTTCTTGGCCCCATTTTCAATGAGATTGTTAAAGTACCATTTAGTTACAGTAGTAAGGCCAATGTATTATTGAATAAAGAAATATTTTGGGGCTGTTTGCCCTCTTTTCAGGCTTTAGTTAAATATCATTTTAGAGCCATGGACATGCCAAGCGATATCAAAACTAGCCTACACTCTCGTTAGGGGAAGTGCTCACCTTCCACTCCTCACACAGCTGGGAAAGTCTGCTCCTCTAGAGAGTTCAGTCACACCCCACACACTCACACACACTTTGGCAATTTAGAAAAAGTGACTGAGAATATTCAACTTGAGTCTCTCTCCTAAAATTCTGTCTTTTGGAAGCACATTTCCCTTCCCTGCCTTGCAGTAAGCAGTCTGTCTCCATACAAGGAGGTCTGGCTGGTCTCAGCTCTTCCTGAGCCTAGATGGGTGGAAGTATCAGGAATGCCAGGTAGCCACAGGTACCAGCCATGGCCTCTAATGTAGAGGCTATTAAGTTCTGCCCTCTAGGCTCTTGATTCCACCCTCTGAGTCATCCTTCCTTTTCATGAATGGTAGTAGAGGCTTGCAGCTGAGTAGTTTTATCAGCCTGCTTCCAGCCAGTAGAATTCTAAGAGTCCACTGACCTCCTTTCATATTATACTTTCTTCTATGCCCTATTCTCAAGAATCCCATGGGCCTTCTGTGGAATTTTCTTTTTTTACTTTAGGTACCAGGGATTGAACCCAGGGCATTCTACCTCTGAGCTATACCTCCAGACCTTTTCATTCTTTTATTTTGAAACAAGTTCTTGCTAAGTTGCTGAGTGTCTCACTAAATTGCTGCAATCTTCCTATCTCAACCTCCCAAATACTGGGATTACAGATGTGGACCACCACACCAGCTCCTTGTGTGGATCTTATAGGAATCTACTATATTAGACAAAAGCCAGACCTGCAATCTTTTTAAGATAACCCCTCTCTCTCTTGACCTCTAGTTGAGGTGGCTGAGGGACATCATCCTTAAACTTCCTAGAGGCCCTCTAGTTTGGAAAGATCTGTGAAAAGCATTCTAATTTCTTGGAAGGTCTCTTATATAACAATCCTCTGAGTTTTGATCCTTTCAAGTAAAGGACTATATATGCACAATTTCAGCCTTTATCTATGCTGTGCTGTTGGCAGTAATCTCTTAACTCTCAGGTCTTTTCCCCGTCTGGATAGGCCGAGGATGTCCCAAAGTGCCAAGTCTGAATCCTTTTTGTTTAACAGTTCTTCTTTCAATTTATCTCTCTCTTGTCAACTACAGGCAAAAAGAAGCCAGGTGGCACTATCAACACCTTGGCAATCTTAGTTCATCACTTACAAAGTTCATTACTTGTGAATTTGTCTTCCACCCAACCTCAGGACCCAATTTCCCCACATTTTCTGTCACTGTATAACAGTTTTCTTTCTTTTTCCAGTTTCGAATTATATGTTTCTCGCTTCATCCTGAGCCCTCACCAGCCAAGACCTTAACATCTACATTTCTACTAATCACCTATTCTAGTTAATCTGCTCTTTCTCTATTAACCTCAAAATGATATCCTCAACATTATTTCAGCTATTTCCCACTTCACAATTCCATAGTCACTTCCACATTTTTAGGTATTTGTCATGGCAACATTTCACTTCCAGATATCATAAATACGTATTTTTTTAAAATTATTATCCTATAAAAATTATGACAAATTTGTCAGCTTGAAACACTATTTATTAGCTCAGAACTCTGTAACTCAGAAATCCAGCATGTTATAGCTGAGTTCCCTGTTCATAATATCACAAGGCTGAAATAAAAAATTTTGACAAAACTAAGTTCTCACTGGGAGAAAATTTTGCTTCCAGACTCTTTCTTGTTTTTGCAAGAATTACATTCCTAGCAGTACATATTATAGTTTCCCATTTCTTTGCTGGATTAGCTAGGGCCATCTTCAGCTCCTAGAAGCTGCCCACGTTCCTTGCCCAAGACTCCCTCAATCTTTTAGCCATCAGTGACTGGGCATTTCCTTCCTGTGATTCAAATCTCCAACTACCCCCTCTGCAAACAGCCAGAGAAAACTCTCTGCTTTAAACATGACTCTCTCATGTTCTGTCAGGCCCATTCAGATAATCTCCCTATTTTAAGATCATCTGTGCCATATAATCTAAACTAATCATGGGAATAAAATCCATAGTATTCAACGCTCTGGTGATTATGTAGGGTGTATATGGAGGCAGGAGGAGGCAGTCTCAAGGCCCATCTTAGAAGCCTGCTTGCTATGATGTTATTCATTGGACCTTTTATTTATTTTATTTATTTTTTTTATTTTTGTGGTACTGGGAATTGAACCCAGGGGAATTCTACCTCCAAGCTACACCCCCAGCCCTATTTTTTATTTTCATTTTGAAACAGAGTCTTGCTAGGTTGCTGAGAGTTTCACTGTATTGCTGAGGTTGTCCTCGAACCTGCAATCCTCCTGTCTCAATCTCCCAAGTACTGGGATTACAGGCGTGCACCACCACGCCCGGCTCATTGGACCCTTTAAATCCCAACAATCCTAAAGGAGGAGAGTTTAAAGTCTGATATTTTAAAAATTTGTATTCTTCTATGCCCACCTTTTTTTTAACTCTTAGATTTTAGATCCGTAGACTATTAAATTACAAAATACTGCAGAAGAGATTTCATGATGAACTATCCTCAGATGAACCCACAAATTCCCACCTTGGGAGAATTGCTTTGATCTGTATTGGGAAGGCATGGAGGGTTTCCTCTGGAGCACAGGGCTCCCGGAGTCTTCTAAGAAGAAACATTTCCCCCTAACCTGCATCCCTTTTGTTTTATGCTGTCTCCCCTCTCCCTTGGTTATCTTTAGGGTGCATATAATTCTGGGTATTTACCAGATCACATGGGGATGTAGGCGGACACTCAAGTGCCAAGGTTCTGCTGAAGCTAGGGTCTTTGGGTACTTAGCGGTATGAAGCCACAAGAGGCTGAAAACTCAGAAAATGATAGATCCCTCCCTAGAAACATCTCTGCAGTAAGGCTAAAGTTCACGCGCCCAGTGGAGGTATCCCGACTTACCTAATGATTGCTCCCTACACTCGATTGTATGATGTGGTGGTTTGCAGTGCTGGATTAGAAGTTGGCTAAAATGTGCAGAGAACTGTGAAATACTAGACCAGGAAAGGGATATGTCTTTTTTGTACATGAGACTTGCTCAAAATCTCCATTTTTCGAGCAAGGCTGGAACTACCTTTACCTTGGGTCCTATGGAGCTCTAGACAAGGCATCATGCAGCAACAAAATCTCTTGAAACTCTAAGGTGCAGAGCAATTTATTTTTTATTTTTTGTGCTTTTATTGGTGCATTGGAGCCTTACATTACATCACAGTGAATATCAATTTGATGTTAACATACATGCACACAGCTCTTAGTGTCACCCACGCCTCCTCCCACCCATATGAAGTACCAAGAATGATGTTGGTTTCTTCTCACATGTACATATTGTTTATGATAGTAATTCCATTGATTCGCTTCTTTCTTGCCCTTCCCCTTCCCTTGTACCACTTCCCTTGCCCCGCTGAGGGTTCTTCATTATCAACCAGAGTCCCTTGTGTGTCCCTACTACTCCCTAGGTTACACATATTAATGAAAACATATGTCCCTTCTTTTTTGTGATTGAATGATCTCACTTAACATAATGTTCTCCAGATCCTTCCACTTTCTTGCAAATGATATTATTTTGTTCTTCTTTATTGCTGAGTAGAATTCCATTGTGTGTATTTCCCACAATTTTGTAATCCACTCATCTGTTGATGGACACCCAGGTTGGTTCCATAATTTGGCCACTGTGAAGTGTGCAATGCAGAGCAATTTTTATGTTATTCATGCCATCCAAAGAGCCACATCTAGTGAAAGGGTGGCAAAGGGACCAATATCCCCTATTACATATCAGGCCTTTTAAGGTTCATCTAGCAGAGTAATTTTTTTTCTTACAATAGCTCCTAGGAATCCTTTATGGAAAGGCATCATCTTCTGATTTTATCATGACAATAATTTCAAAGTAGAGGGATGCTTGTGAAAAATTACCAATATCATCTAACAACTTCTGAATCAAAACTTTCCTTGAGAAAAAACTTTGAATTTTATATTCATTTAGAGTTTGAAAGCACAAAGAAAAAGTAATCCAAGGAGCTGGACACCTACAAAGATAAATTTTAGCGCTGGATACTAACTAAAATAACTAGCAATGTGCCCAAAAAGACAAATTGCTGGGAAGAAGAATTAGAAAAAAAAAGTCTTTTTTAGAAATCCTATGTGGGTTTTTACACATTGTATAGTTTCTCTATCTCCCCTGGTGCTTCCTATGAGTAGAAAAGGCTGGGTAGGTGAAACAGTAGGTGGGAAAGGAAAAAGGAAAGGGAAGGGAAGGGAAGGGAAGGGAAGGGAAGGGAAGGGAAGGAAAGGAAAGGAAAGGAAAGGAAAGGAAAGGAAAGGAAAGGAAAGGAAAGGAAGGGAAGGGAA